>JAQFZC010003981.1:0-17218 GCA_034695205.1 Dicyrtoma fusca | reverse complement strand
CGGTCAAAACTAGTAAATAACACTTTTTCAAAACGGTCAAAACTAGTAAATAACACTTTTAAAAGGTCAGAAAACTAGAAATACCCGTTTTCAAATGGTCAAGACTAGAAATTCCCCTTTTTCAAAAACATTCAAAACTAAGTATATTACAGTTTCGAAAAGGTTAAAAAATATTGAACAATCCAAATCCATTGCAGTTTGAACTTCGAACTGTAATAATTGTTTAGTTTTTGTTTAGAGGTAACTATAACTATAACTACCTACCTACATTCTAGTGGAGTGCATAGAATTCGTGGGAAATGACTGACAGGTATGCGGAGGTGAATGAAGCAGTAGCCTCACGATCCTTCCAGTAAAATCCAGTAGTAATCCTGTGCGAAATAAAAGAATGAAAAAAAAGGTAAAACAACAGAGTGGATCCTCACATATATGTACCTACATAAACGGTAGGCCTTGCCTTGTGGTACATTGCACTGGTTCATTCTCTAATTAAATTATAATTGGCGATTAGAATTACATTGCATTGTACCAGACGAGGGCCAAACGGTACGGTGGTGTGTTCTTTTCATTTTTGCTACTGTAGTGTGTATCCGTCGCATGCAGCTTTTACAATCACGTGAAGGTTAAACAGAAACAGAATCTATAGCTAAGCCAATATAATAACATAATAATACTTATATAATACTGGACTAAACTTGAGTGCATCTCGAATAGATAAATAAATTGTAATTACAAGTATTTACCTAGGTACATACGATAAACATAATCAAGCCTTGGCTCTAGCCGTAGTGGGTAATTATGTCCCTTCTGTTTTGGTTTATTTTTCTGAATTCTGTGCGTGCAGGTAGCAAAAACCTTAGAGTAAACAGAAGCCCTAGTTGAAGAGCCCCCATTGCTGTGATTGTTAGAAAAAATATACACTGTTTAAAAAATGTACACTTTTTAAACAATGTAATTTTTTTCGTCTTATTATGCACTTTACGCATTAATTTAGTCTCATTACACGACCTCGTGTGGTTGGCCAGTGCGTATAGAAATCCAGTGCAATCTTGCCTCGTCTACTGCAACGAAAATTCAAACATGTGTGGTCGATTTTTTAATTAAATAAAACCTTCTTAAACACACCTTCTTGACACAGCAAGTGGCTAATGGAAGTATACATAATTACTCTTTTTATCAGATAAACCCTAGCCGCAAAAAAATGGGTGAAAAATGTAGAAAGAGAACACACATACCTATGCATCTGTCTGCAGTGGCAATGGCAACGGCATCGGCATGGGCCTACAATAATTTACATATTTGACTGAAAAAAATTAAATATACACAGACAGCTTGCGTGTCATGTCATCGTCATTGCATCCTCGCAAGAGATCCCATCTCATCATCATCTCTCATCGCACGGTCTTTTGGTTCTCCAGTTGTTACTTTTCATGTGGCTAAGTGAATTACATAACTTGCCATTTTTTCCTTCCATAATTTTCTTGGGAACGAAATCATTTTCCATGAAATTAAAGGATGGCTTCTGCTTCTCTTTCTGTGAATGAAGAGCATCAAAAATTGGTTTAAGTTGAAATATTTGTACATTTGTAGCCGTTGGGTTGGGTTGCGTTGGAGAGCTTCACAGAAAAAGCTGTGAAGACGCTGACGGGCCGCGGGTAACTGCTCCAGTCAGCCGAGTCCAGTGGAGTAGTTGAATTTGCTGACGTTGACTCTGCTGGCTTGCTTTCGCTTTGACTTGGAGGAAGCACTGACAGAGCAAACACACTATATAGCGATATACCATACGACAGACAGATAGACGGACAGGCAGGCAGGCTTCCCTTTCCCGTTGACTTGGCTTGAACGTTGAACCGTACAGCCGAACAGAGCCTAGAATACACCGAAAAGAGAGAAGGCAAAAAAAACCCTGAAAGAAGGACTGCTAAGAGAAAGAGTGGGGTATAGAGTTTCGGGAAAGGACAGGAGCCACGAGGTGGATGGAGGGGTATCTTGAACAATTTTCATTTGATTTGCTTTGAGGAGCTCTACTGCTAACATACACTGAGGAGACGGGGTGGTAAAAAGAAGGAGGAGGATAAGATGAGAGAAAACGCCGGCGCCCCAGTCACATTGAAAACAGAGCCTGCGAAAACACTGAGAGTTTCTCATGGCATGCCAGGCCATAATGCTAGGGCAATGCATGCCATGGTGAAAACTTTTCCCTATCTTTTTCTCCGTGGCTGCTTTTTCTCCCTGTGTAATAATCCTCCAAGGTGGCTATACATATATAGGTATAGCTATATAGGATGCCGTAATGTTGGGAGGTATGTAGGGCCACGGGCACTGGAGTGAGAACGGCAACGGTCTTATCACCCGCTTACTGTAGCAGCTCCAGTATCTCTGTAGACTGTAGTTGTAGTCGGTCGGTATTCGGAGCGGAGTTATACGGGGGAAACGGAACGGTGGGTCTTAGACGGCAGCGACTCCACTCTACCCACCACCATAGATATAGACGGCTACTTTCTACGGAAGGCAAGACAGAGCCGAATCTTATACGTAGAGCAACCTGAAATGCATCTTTTTCTTCGGTCCTTCTCTCTTCACGATCCGTCCGACACAGAGTACAAGAAGTACGGGTTCTTCGTCTTCTCCTCCAATACGGCCCGTCTCCTCCACCCTCACGCATCTCCGCCGTCTTCGTCTCCGTCTGAATATTTTCTCCAAAGTTGAGCAAAAGAGTAGTAGCAACCGTAAGAACCGTTACCGGACTGAGGATATAGAATACCCAGTCATACTTCTGGCTAGAACAGAGCAGTACCGACCCGGGTGTTGAGCTGACCCATTACTGAAACCTCTCGATTGCCAAGTCTGTTACGGAGTAACCACTCAAGTACGTAGTACACAGGAACACATGGTGTCACTCAAATTATTTTAACGTCTTCTCACTTTGCCCCAAAAAATCTTCGAAATTCTGAAAGTCAAAGGAAATCATACCAAGTCAAAACCAAAGTCATAAAGTACAATACAAAAAAAAAATAAAAAGTACCGCAAATATATTCTAGTCAATTTTAATTCTAGTCAAGAATTTCTCACTAGTTACAAATTCAAGTCAAAAAATCCACTGGCTAAAATTACGGAAGTGTGACTGACATTTTAAATCTTTATTTTATTTAAGTGCAATACAATTATTACGGAAAATGAGTGAAAAGTGATTAAGGTAATTTAATAGAAAATTTTTGAAAAACTTGATAAACAAAACAAACATACCAAAGAAAGTTTAAGAATATGTGCGTGCGCTTTCAAGTTGAACAATTGCTTGAAGTATAAAGGAAAATTTGTAAAAAAACTTTTTAAAAGGACGGACGAACGATTATAAAAAAATATCCATGACAAAGATAAAAATGACATCGACGACTCAACTTCACCCGCTGTTCGCTGCCTTTGGTGGCTCATCAGTGGTCAATCCACCCTCCACATCTTCATCTTCAAGTGGTGGTTTGTCTTCATCAGCTTTGGCGGCGGCAGCCGCCGCTGCAGCAGCAGCAGCTGGAAGTCATTTAAGCGTCACAATTACACCCACGACGTCAAGTAGTAGTAATGCTGCCGGTAATAGCGGGAGTGGAAGTAGCAGCAACAACAACAACAACAATAACAGCGGGAGCAGCAACAATCACGGCAGTGGTTCCAATAATAACAATGGTGGTGGTAGTAATCACAATTCGAGTAGCAATTGTAATAGTAGTGGCTTAGGGCTTTTCAACAATCCCTCGTCATCCAGTGTAAAGTCCGATCCGGATAATATTGACGACTCACCACCGTCCAGTCCACTCCCGGTCTCGGTCCAGCTTCCACCGGTCACCACGGCACAACTGAGAGCTTTGGCGAGTGGACTCCAGTCCGCGGTGGCGGCTGCTAATATGAACATGAATTTGGGGAATCATAGTAATCAAGCTGCTTCGGTGGTGGCAGCCGCAGCCGCTGCCTCCAAATTGATGGAATTAAATAATCCCATTGATGACCTTGTCATGTCCGAGGTGACACAGAGACTCTTCAAAATGAATCAGGAACTTTGGCAACAGGGGGTTGCCAATGCAGCAGCAGCGGGTCAACAGCAAGTCAATGAAATTAAATTGGCAGAAAAATTGGTCAACGAATTAGCTGTTCAGGTTGGATACTTTTTTCGACAAAATTTGTTCCTTCAGTTATTTTTTTGTCTCAATTGCCTGGCGTATGGTTTGTTGATCGTTGTTGTTGTTATTGTTATTGTTGTTCTCGTCGTTGTTTATTATTATCTGCAAATTAAAAACCACATTTTTTATAATTTCGTTATGTTGCTCCGCTGATGGTCTAATGGATCAAATAAAATAAAAACACCAAAAATATAATTTTTGTCACATTTACGTTATGATTTATGCCTTCATAATTTGGCATGTTTTGCTTCATTTTCACTATAATTTGATAAACGCACTTTTAGCCTTCAAGTACGAGTAAGTACGAAAAACGAAATGCAATTTAAAAGCACCAAATTTTCATGCACATTACTTTAAAGAGCACGTTATTGGAATGGCAAGCACACACATGAAGGTATACGTTGCTTCCTTGTTTGTACTAAGTTTCATTTACTTTTAGTTTCTGTCATGCCGTAAACGAGCTAAAAAATTAGAAAGCATTTGCATAGTAGAAATTATAAAAGTCCAGAAAGTCACTTACATTTAAAATAATTTTTTGGTATGGTCACAATTTCACTATAAAACGAGATTTTTGCACCACGCTCTTTAACTCTTTAATTATGCAACACATTAGTTGCGTAGTACAGCCCTGTACAATTCATTTTTCTTCATCCATTACATTATTCCACAGAGTTGGTCTACTTTTCCTTCTGAAACCGTGTACAGTTTGTTCTAATTTTCGATTTTGATCATCTTCGTTCAGTGGATCAATGCTCATAATGAAATTAGGCAGACGAAAATCTAAAAAATAAAAATAACTTTTAAATTAATGATACTCTACATCACGTTTACAAGCAATCAGTCATCGTAGTATAGAAAATTGCGCATGAAATATTCCGAGAGTGGAGCCCCTGCCCTTCTAAATAGCAATTTATTCCGTAAACACGCAAAAATGTTAATAGAAAATGAAAAAATCTAATTTAATTTATTTGTTCAGCGAAATTTGCTATTCAATTCACGTCGATTCGAAGAACAAAACAGTTCGTTCTTTTTCCTGGATGCTCAAGGGAGAATATTTATTTCCATGATTATAATTTTAGCTCTGAGTTCTGAGAGTAACGGGAACGGTTCTAAATTCAATTATCGTCGTTACTACATGTTTCCTAACCCAAAACTAGAACAAATCAATACACACAAAGGTCCATGTGTATAGATACAACTGGATGTGTATATATTTATTTATAAAAATACTGTTTTTCCCAGGAATTGACTAGACGCAAAATGGAACGTATCTATACCTATACCTACCTTATCTACCTATTTATAAAGAACTATCTCTGTTTTTGTTTAGCATTTACTGTAGTCAGTGTTTACTGTTTATACAGGTATTTATAAGCCTAAAAGGCACAGTCCGTAAGGAAAAAGTCGGTCCACTTTGTAAGTACCTGGTACTTTGCATCATTGTCTGCAACCTTAATTGCATTGCATTGAGCGAGCAACCGCCACACGTAAATAAGTAGGGAAGTACAGATACATACAAACGGAGGTACTCGGTGGGTAGCTTGGTTGCATGCAGACATTAGCATTATATTTATATCTACTATGAGAATTTTTATTCACAAATGGACAGGACAGGATATGAACTCGAGAGGGACCGGAAAGCGAGAGAAGCTAGAGGGAGAATTTTTTAAAGGAACGTGTTTTACCATGAAAAAAAAATCCCGAAAAACGGGATGATGAGAGTGGAATATGTAATGAAGCAGAAGTCCAACGCTTTTTGTAGCAAACGTCCAGTTAGGCCCGGTCAATTCTACCGTCATTCTATAATAAGCCAAAAATATATGTTAAAACTATGCCTAGTTAGTTAGTATGCCAGTGCCAGTACAGGTGGACAACAGAACAGATGAGGGAACATTCGACAAGACGAAGAACATTTGTTCGTATTTGTAGTACATGATGACTTCACGTAAGCCTCCAATTACCCACGTAGAATGAACGAACGAACAAATGTCCACTTATGTTCGGAGCATAAAGAGAGAAAATAATAGGAGAAAAGAAGCAGACGCAAACTAGCAAACTAGCCAGAGTCAAACTTTAGTAGGGCCACAGAACCTACAGATGCTCTCTGCCCCATAGACTCAGATTGGAGGTTGGATAAAAATTAGACAGATATCTAATTGTTTCAGATCTACTTCTCTTCTGTTTTAACGATTAGCTTCATTTGCATATTTCCGAACATTTACCATCTTCTCCGTCTGCTGACCAGCAGTTGTTTTTTCTACAGTTGCTCTTGTTCTTATTCCTTCCTGAGCTTCAAACGTAGGTAGGTAGGTACATAGAGCGTTGCAGCTTCTAAATATAAAATATAAGTGAAATAAGAACCCACATTTTGTTACATGTAGAGATAGTGGATAGTGCGTTTGACTAGGAATACGAATGAGAAAAATTAAAATTAAAGTCATTCCTGTAGATGTAGAGTGCTCCAGTCCATATTGGCATGGTTGTTAATTGAGACGCACTGAAAGTTGGAGATAAAAGATAGCAACTCAGGATGCTGACGATGATGACTGCTTAAGTATTTAGTGCTTGGGGAGATAATGGAGAGATTGGAGGTGATACGATACGGAAGGAGTCCATGGGTTTCATTGGGTCACAGAAGTAGAATTATTGTCTGTCTGACAACTTGATTCCAGCACCAGTTCTCCCTATCCCAAACTCCTTTACAGTCACCATCGTATCGTGTCACAATTTATGTACTTAGTTTCTGCCGTGTCCTTCCCATTGATCTACTATGTAGTCCATCACACACAATCTGTTTTCAATGTTAAACGGGCTTGGACTTGGACCTGGAGTGCATAACAAGGTTGAACAGTTAGGGGAACCAGAATAGGTGCATTAATCGTACATGTCTGAATTTCCTGGTAGAAGCTTTACAAGTTAGTTGTAGGTATATCCATTTGAACCGTGGATTTACTTGTAGATAGTAGGTATGTATTCTTCCATGTGCATCGAGGCAGTGGCAGTGGCAGTACCAACCCGACTTGATGAATGAATGAAGGGGTTTGGTTTGATGCTTCATACTTTCATGTTTCGGTCTTCGGTCCAGAAGGCCTGGGTTCAAAGTCAAAGGACTGACTAGTGAGTAAGGCGGCGGTCCCATCCATACATAGGTACTGTCTGCGTAAACAAATAACAAATGTATTAAATACTATTATAGTACATACATGGTCGGGCAGACCAGCAGACGATCGTAATTGAATTTGAGCGCATAATAAATGGGATCTCTTACATATGTATCTATACGAATAGGTAGGTATTAGCATTAGGGTTGTACTCGTAGTGTACATGCTATACGAACGATCGAGAGCTTACAACTTTACCTGAGAACATGTGTAAACTCTTGGGGCACACACCAATTTACATAGCTTGTCATTTGAGGATTTTCAAGTCCATGAACAACAAGAGCTGGCTGGACCTCGCTTTTCGTCTGCGTTTCCAAAGGGTCTTCTCCGAAAATCGGAACCACAATCTACCAGCCAGTCGAGAGACCAGTCCCTTATCCTGAACGATGTGGGCTGAGTACTAAACGTGAGAAATGGTCAGTTTTTGTTAATACACTGCAGACTGTAGAGTGAAGTACATCTTTTAAACTTCTATCACAAGAATTAAACCGTATAAACAATGGAACAGTGAGCCGATCGTTAAGTTATAAGGACCACTGCACTACTGTGGCAGTTCCGGTGACAGTTATGACGAGTTGGTCAGAGCAGCATAGTGAGTTCTTTCTTGTTCTTGTTGTTGTTGTTGTGGAGCAGGTCCGTGTAGTTGCTTGAATACTGCATAGTAGTGCGTTGATCGAATTTGAAGTGGGGACAGGAACCAGAGCCAGAGCCAGAGCAAGCGTACCATCTGACAAAAAATAATTACAAAAATTACTCACAATCAGAAACCTTTTATAGCATGGTTTCTAGTTTGTAAGATTATTTTATCACACATTTTATGGCTGGATTTTTTATTGCCATGTGCTCTCAAAACATACCTACTTACATATATGGTACGTGATACCTGTACAGTAGACGAATATATAAAGCCAACTGCCAAAACTTAACACTACAACTTGAGTTGTCCAAAAATGTAATACTACGAAAATTGTAATTACTGTAGGCCGGCCTTTTGTTTTCGTCTTTCGTCTTTTTCCTTCGTCCTGTCATTTGTGAAAAACGCAATCTTCAACTTTAAAAAAATCTGTAAAAAAAGTTCAAACGGAAATATACAATCTTGGATACAATAATATAATTGCTTCAAAAACTTCGGCATGACGAATGAATACAAATCACTGCCACTATGCACTAGCAGCTAGTGACAATTAAATGCCTAGTTTTATATTGGTTTACATTAAAGTGATAATTTAATAGAGTAAGGATGTGACTCTCCTTTTATTCCCATTTTTTAAGACTAAAATTCGTAAAGAAATCATAATCGTGGCAATGGGAAACCGTGCAATTCAATTCACATGCTCCGTTTTATCTAAATACAAAAACAGATGTCGACTACATGTCTAAAAATATATTGCGTCCCTAAAAGCAATTATCGCCACAATGGATATTACACTAATCGTAATTTGTAAGTAACTATATACATACCAAGTATTTTTTGTTTACTGGAAAATATAATCTAGAAAAATATATAATGCTTCCCGTAGAAATGGTAGAATACATGTAAACTCTTGCCATTCGCCCCCTCTAATTTGTTCTATATACAAATACTGCCATAAAACAACGCGTCACACCACACACACCAAAAAAAATATCCTGGGATCATGACATGTTTGCATGTTATTAAATTCAAAAGTCAAAAGTGAAAAGCTTTAGCACTTGAAAAACTACGATATGGTCAGAGAGCTGTGAGTTTTTCTCGTATCGTACCTACTGATCATTCACATTGCCGAAGAATAACAACCATAAGGCAAAACCTTACCATTTTTCATTAAAGTTTGTAGAAAAACTTTACTAGGTAGTTAGTCACACCGTCAACCGTACTCAGCTTATATCGATATTCACTTTTCATTCTCAGAACGGAAATATGCATGGCAGTAGATAAATAATGGTTAAACAACCATAGCATAGCAGTTGAAGAAAGCTTGGAGTAAATGGTAAAAGTCAACATAGTAAAAATACATCGGTACTCCTATACCGCAACTTCTTAGGTCAAACTTGAGCTTGCAGCACTCCTGAAAGTGAAACCAAAGAGAATTTTATTTATTAGTACGGTCACGAAAGAAAGAAAGTGTAAACCTCTAGCAAGTAAATTTAAAACATAAAAAAGGGAACTGGCCAGTAGCACAGCACTACTGTCAACTATGATCGTAAGATCGTGATAGTCAGTTCTACTACGGATATCGGTGAGAACTTAAGCTGAAAGAAATAGCTATGGGGCAGTCTCAACGATATAAAGATTTCCAGAGTTAGATATCTTTAGAATTAGAACTACCCACTAATACACCACTAACAAAAATCTCCTACTCCTTTCATATCTACCTGGACTTAAAATGTTAAAATAAAAAGTCAAAAGTAAGATTCTAATTGAATCACTAGCATAAGAACGTCAAAAATATTTACTACAGTATTTTAACGGATTAAATGCTGACGGCTGACAGTCCTTTTAGGCACGCGCCATAAAAATATCAGTCGGCACTAATAAAAAGTACTTAGGTACACTACATTACTTGACCCGTGAGCTTCACAAAAACAAATAAATATTTACTATGCCAGTGGCATTACCAGAGAAATTTTGACGCATAATTTTGAGTCCCATTAATATCCATTATCCCAGTCACCAGTAGTGTATCAGTATACTTACAGAGTCCGGAAGGTTGTTTCAATTAAAAGCCTTAAAAAGCAAATAAAACAAAATCCAAATCAGTTAGAATTTAAAATAAAGTAAAGTAGCTACTTACAACCTAGTCTTTTAGTTACATACACGCACACTCTAAAAACTCTAAATTAAAAATGAACACATTCTGCATTTACAACGCATTACGAACTCATTTGAAGCCTTGATTTTTTATTGCACACCAAATGTTGAATGTTGAACGTGTTCGTAATGCGCTCTGAATAAATACTACCATCTAATTACATCTATTTTGCTAAATTAAATAAATTACCTAACATTTTTACATTAAACTTACACTCCGCCACCGACGACCGAATTATTGTAAATCTGTCCTAAATGCACTAGAAACACATCTGGAACCCATCAAGTTGTTTCTTACAACGAAACCGATGAACTCGCTAGTCAGGATGCATTTCCATTGACGGTTTACGGTAGTTACGGTTGACAGTAACAGTTGACAGTAGTACGACCAGTATCCAAAAAGTAAAGTCAAAAGTAAAACCTAAAAAAATCAGTTTCAACTAAAATTCATTTCAAAATGAATTATTAGGCTGCAACATATCGTCAATCGTACTTAACTGAAAAAAACATTCAAAACCGATGCAGTTTGCACTTTGAACTTGAACACATTAAAACATACATTCAACATTACACTAGTACGCATCAAAAATCGGTTTCAAATGCAAAACGCATTGTTTGCAACGTTAAATGTTTTTAATGGTCAATTTTTACAGTTGACAGTATGGGTACTAACCAATGTTGAATGTTGGGATGGCTTTGAAGCTTGTATAAGGAGTTAGGACGTATACAAAACCTTACCAAGTTACCCGGGCCGGGTGTCCCGTACTTGGTAGTTGGTAGTTTACACCGAATTCGGTTTCTCTAAAGTTGAGAGGGGAAAGAAGTTCCTGGTTGTAAGATTGTGACGAGGGTCGGTAGCGAAGCCCAGCGGAGGAAAGTTGCAAGCGTCTTTCCGTCTGCTTTCGATTCTTCCGAATTTCGGATTCACTCCAAAGACGTTAGAGGGTTAGAAGGGAAATACCCGGGTTTTTCTCCTGTCATCCACGCATTTAAACCTACATGTGCTTCCGTATGTAAGACGTTAGACACCCGGGTAGAGCAGGCATAGGAAAGATGAAGATGATGGTCTTGCATCGTTGCATCTTCTTCTTGGAGCTTCAAACCCGAAAAAAAGACGAGGAAAGGCGTGTCATGCGTATGCTTTATAGATCACAGAGATGCAATCTTTATCTTTATAGCAACTGGGAGAAGCTCTTCCTTTATTTTTGCGGGCGAAATTCAAATTTTTTACCCAAAAAAAAATCCGAAAATTCTTACAACTTGACACTTTCGTCCTGTAAATAAATACCAAAAATTTAATTTAATTACCCATTTACTCAATTAGCAACATTTTTAGCAAAGGCAAACAACCAACAAAAAATAATTCCTAAATTGGCACTTACGAATTAAATTTGTGCAGTTGGTTCGACGTTTGACTGTGTTGACAGTTGACAGTCACAGTTGATTGTTGATCGAACAAAATTGTCAAATTGTTTCTTCGAAAGCCAGTCCAGTGTCAACAGAATTAACAGAATGGGGCAATTGTGTCAAAATTGTCAATTAAATCTACAATTAAATTTGTTTTGTGACTTTAGCTACTATCATAATAATTGTGGCTCGTCGTACCAATGTGGTATGGAGGTCATGGGTCGATTTTTGATTTTTGTAAAGTGATCATTATACATTAATGATGGTTGATGGGCTTCAAAATTGGATTTTTATTGTGGTGTGAAAAATTACAATGGACAAGGAAGGGATTGGTATACTATTTAAGTGCGATACTCTTGGTGGAACTGACGATGAGATTTTTGGATCCGTGACCGTCAGGACGAAGGTGTCAATGTCAATGTCAATGTGTAACTCCGAATCGTGTCAATCGGCTTGGTCAACAATACGTTTTAATTCTAAATCAATTTTAGTTCCTAACTTGAAGACGTTGCCCTTTGCCAGTCAGTGATTAATAATTAACGTAACATACAACATTTTTGTAACCTATGAGATTTTGATTTTGAGATTATTTTTTTTACTGTCAACTGTTGACTGTTTAGTGGTTTAGGTTGTAAAGTTGTAGGGATTAATCATTAATGATAATGATTTAAAAAAAGTTAATTACATTTTATTTTTTGTGATATGTACCAAGGTTCCTAATACACTAAAATACGATAACGATTTAAGATTATCAATTATACGTCATACGTGAAATATTCGTTAGGATCGAGATTAGGTTGCTGCCCTTTCTGTTTTGAATGTAATTATTAGTAAAAATAAAAATTTCTGTCATCATCATAAATGAGCCTTCCATTAAAGTATACCATTTACGATTGCAATTTACTTGTTAAATTGAAATTAACTCTGGTTCCTGTGAATGGTTCACAAAAACCATTAATCATACGGACACGTACACGAATTAAAATACTACGAACAGTTAGTACAATCTCAGTACTATCAACGGAACGGTTTGAATCTATCTTGCAATTTAATCAGGACAGATTCGTGAAATTTAAAAGTGCCTTGAAAAAACTCGAAATACTCGAAACAGTTGAAGAGCGTTCTTTCAGTCTCAATCTTTGTAATTAAAAAGCTAAGCGCAATCAGTTTTTGAGGTAATTACTCATCAATCATACGTAAAATGACTTTTTTTTTGTTCGTTCATTCGTTGTAGAGCTTCTTTTAATTGGGATTTTATTTTAGTTTGTTCCTTCAGTTAGGTCATAGGTTGTAAGTGTTAAAGTGTTGCTTTTTTAAATCGTGTTTTGTTGTTTGTAGTTCTCATTTTTATTGATTCTTTGAACTTTTTTATTTTTATTTTTATTAGGTACAAAATTACGGATGTTCTCATTATTTTTGTGACGGAAGCACGTGGTACAGATAAATTGCTAATAATTTGTGGACACCGTCTCAGTCAATTACTAAAAACTTTTTATAGAAAAAAAAACGATTAGTACCTGTTGATTAAAGCTATAGTGGTACATTTACATTGTGTAATGTGCTCGCTGCTGTTTCTGTTTCTGTCTCTGTTTCTGTTTCTGTAGAATTGTATGATTTTTAATTTCTTAAAAAACTAAAGGTGCTATCATTAATTCCTTAATTAATTGGTTAATCATTCAATTTAGTTAATTATTGTGCCTTTAACTCGTGTATCGCTATGATTTTTTTGGCAAAATTATTTTCTTTTTCTGATTTCCTGATTTTGGTGTTGATGTTAATGGACGTTCTAAGTTCTATAGCCATTTGTGTTTGTCTCAAAATATTTCACTTGAATTCACTCAAAAATATTTTCAACTTTTCTCTGGTATGTTTTTCTATCTTCTCTCTAGCAATCAACCAGGAATGCATTTCATCTCAATGAACGTACACTTCAAGAATGCTGGAACACTCTTCAACGCGTCAGTTGCATGGTTAGTTCATATCTACAACCTAAAAGTTGGCTCCATCTTTTTCAACAAATTCTTTGTGTCTGTCTTGTTGAGTTCTTTTTGTGTCACGTCTTGTCCACTTTCTTTTATGTATCTCTCTATCTGTGTGTCACTGATACTGATATTGCTACTGAAATTCTGAAAGTGGTGGCTTTAGTGTTCTTGTCGTTGCCGTTGGGTGATAAAATACAGATAATTCTAATAATGATATCTTCATAGAACATCTTACATCAGGAGGGGTAGCAGCAGCTATGATGGCATTAGCATTACAGATTACCTACAGATAACATTACAGCCCTTGTCACAGTGTCATCTTCATATTTTACCCATTATTATCCAGAACTTATCAGATCATAAAGATAAAGACCTACCCACCTACCTATACGCTTGTATATATATAGTGACTGCGTTGGAGGGTTGCCCTAATGCCTAATACCTTGTAACAGGAAACAAGTTCTGAGTTCTGGGAATGTAAATCCATTTGTCGTAAGTCAGTTTATGCGCCCACGCTTCCTAAGCCAAGTTTAAAAGTATTGTAAAATGCGAGGTTTGCATACCAAATTGAAATTATGTATCGAGCAAGTTTAGAGGATTTCAAAATTTTGATAGAGTTTGTTTTATTTTATCTTATTTTATTTTATTAGATCCATTCCTTCTGTTAACCTCTTTGGAACTGATAAGCTATGGAAAAAATGTTCTACGAAAGTGTTTTGTCTACAAATTGATTATTTCAAAACGGTCAAAACTAGAAATTAACTTTTTCAAAAACATGAAAAATTAGTAGCTGACACTTTAAAAATGGTCAGAACTAGAAATTAACATTTTTGAAAACGTGGAAAACTAGGAACTAACACTTTCAAAATTGTCAAAACTAGAAATTAACATTTTCGAAAACGTGGAAAACTAGAAATTAGCAGTTTTGAAATCAATTAAAAATAAAAATCAACCCTTTCAAAAAGGTCAAAAGTAGAAATTACCAATTTCAAGAAGTTAAAAAACTATAAATAGTACCATTTCGAAAAGGTTAATTCTAAAAATACTAAAAGATTGCCCAAATGTCTACTTCTATCAGTATCAGTTTCAGTCCATCGTCAATTGAAAATAATCCCCCGGCTTGAATTCATTCATTCATTGACGCCATGATGAAGGGAAGGATGATTCGTTTTCGTTTCGTTATTCGTACATCCACCCGTGCTTGATTTTACCTTGTTTTTCGTCACACTTTGTGAATGAGAATGACACTGAAGCATGAGATGAAGCGCATCCTTGTAATTTGTAATCAGTTATACAATGCATTTCGGTATGTACAATACATACACATTCTATTCGTAAATCTGTAGTTTATGTACTACGTCTATCAAGTTTCATCTGTCATCATCATCGCGGTCATGGTAAGAAGAAGCCTGAAGCTTCTCGTGCCTCCTCCATTTACTTACTAGTCCCAATATGTATCCTGTCATTGTCCAGTTTCTCATCGACTTTATGGTCCATTACATGCCTCCTGTCACACTATCGGAAATTTTCGAATGCCTCCAACCATTACCATTTTGCTATCGTCAAAATGAAAAAGTTCTATAGTCTAGTGTGGGTCTAACTAGTAAATGAGTTAAATACACCTTGTTATTTTTTTCGTAGCGTTTTTCCCCACCATTTACAATAGAAATGGAAGCCTCAATCAGTCCCACGTAAAAAATTAAAAAAGACCGTGCATTAAATCGGGGAATTCTTGTCCCTCCATGGATCAAAGTTTCCAAGAAATATTAAAGTAAAAAAATATTCGCATGCACAGGTTTCGAAAAAATGCAGATGTTATAATAGAAATAGATTTTAGGTATTTTTTAAGATTTCTGTGGTTTCTTAACAATTCATTGATGATAATAGCTGAAGAAAACAGGGGGCCACAGGGTAGGTTCATTCAAAATAGGAACGAGTATATAAGAATGTGTGCAGCTATTACCTTAAATGTACCTATTCTATTAATCCCTATGATTAAAAAAAAGGATGAAAAAAATCCAGGGAAGTGATGCACGAAGGTGTGAATTTTCCCGTAAACATCATCTTGACTAATAATGGGGAGAGTCAATTATCATTTACAATTTCTAACACTAGCTTTACAGCCAAAGTGAATCTTCGACCGTAGCCTTCATCCTTTTCTTATTCCTTTAAGCTTGTCAAATAGTTAAAAGAGCTCATCATTATTCTGCTAGATCCACCGACCGTCGACCCAATGAATCATCCCTCGTTTAGCTTAAATAATTAGGGAAATATCAGGTAGGTAGTTATAGATATAGGTATAGACAGGTATAGTCTACATAGGTATAGCATACATAGAAGGCTTTTACTTTTTTTTCTTCGAATTTTAAGGGCTCGGCTATCGGCATCGGTTCGTTTGCTACCGCAAGCCAAAGCCACAATTGTTTTGTTATTGTTGCTACATTGTTGCTATTATTCTTTTACTGGGTCGCTCGGTATTGTTGGAGGGATCAAAACTGAGCTGATCCCAGAGGTTAACTATATAGACTGTACATGAAATACTGAAATACAGATAATTTGAGGTTTCCATTCAAATCAAGTAGAAAAGATGGAAGTAATTTCAGGCACGATACGCTCGATAACTGTAGCAGATCATATTTATCATTATCATAAAGTAGATAGGCACTTAAGTACCTACTTATCAATATCGACAACAAGGGGAACGAAAGGCTCTGTCTATTCGTCTATTCAAACATTTTTTTTTTATATTTAAAATATTTAGAGTGCATATGGCAATATTGTGTAAACCAACGCAACGGAAGGAAGGTTTAGAATTATAAAGGTATCGGTAATGGTAATGGTAATGGTACACCAAAGAAAAGGGATCGATTTTAAAAGGCACATGGATAAAGGGCCGATAATAAAACTTGGATTCTTATTTCATTACATAGATTTACATATTATGATAGCTTAGTTAAATAGAAGGCAAAACACTTGATACGCGTGACTAGAAAAAAGGTTATTGAATATTGAGTACGGTCCTAAGTCCTAACAGTGTAACTTTTAAATTGACTCGAGTCAGTTTTTTTTTATTATTATTTTTCCATCCTGCCATCCTTCGCCTCGGTTTTTCTTTCGGGTTTTGTTGGGCTCGTTCTGATCTTCCTTACAGCTACAGTTCCTTCATTGTGCTTGAAATAAATAGATAAAAAAAAGTCCATCCACTTATCTTGTCCCAAATCTCATTGCATGCCTGCCCAATGCAGTGTTATTACCCTACTACATAAAATTAAAATTAATATTACGTATTACCTTAGATAGAGAGGTAGCCTACCTGGGTACTGGGCAAGTTGCTCGATTTTTTTTATTATTGGGGAACCCATTTACATTAGCATTACCATCTGAATCCCGAGTAATTACGGTGCTGTATAGATGTAATTATTGTGTTTTACAAGAATGTAAATTCATTCTTATTCTTATAGAAGTATATAGGCAGATACATACATACATAGAAAAGCCCATCTTTTGAAGCTTCCAGTTTCCAGCTTGACCCCATCCCATCTTCCCAGTTCACATTAATTCCCTTTTCTTCCAATCTAATCACTTGAAGCTTTTACTTTTAATGCGTTGATAATCATCTTATGATGATACACTTTGATTTCAATTCCTTTTCCTTGCGGTGCGTGGGGTAGTAGGACCAGTAATAGTACCGTAAATCCTCTTTTACTA
>JAQFZC010003980.1:0-17220 GCA_034695205.1 Dicyrtoma fusca | reverse complement strand
GTTTTGAAAAAGTGTTATTTACTAGTTTTGACCGTTTTGAAAAAGTGTTATTTACTAGTTTTGACTGTTTTGAAATGAGTTATTTACTAGTTTTGTCACATAATAATATTTTCTATTATAAGGACTTGGGACACATTGCAATTAAGCATACACTGGACTTGGGACAAATTGCATTTACACAGACGATATGTTGTTCGTACACTATTGTTAGGGACACGATACAACCGCAGCAAATGTAAATTGGACAACTTTTCTTCTCGGCTGCAACCAGGATTGTCAGGTAGATAATATAGGTACATATGTTTTAATAGCACGTCAGTAACATTATGTTTTCGATTTAAAAAATTTGATCCAGACGAAACACATTTTAAATAGACAAAAGTCCGAGATGAGCTGGACGAAATATTTGGGAGTGACAAAGAACGCCACGTCACTACAGCTGACATTAGTAAAATGAAGTATTTGGATTATTGCATCAAAGAATCTTTAAGACTGTATCCAAGTGTGCCCTTAATTCCACGATCTATTAAAAAAGACCTTGAACTAGGTTCGTGTACACTTGATGATTCTTTTAAACAGCTTTTATTGTGTAATATTAGTTCAGGTTTAATAAATGATACTTTTGGATCGACTAGATGCTGAATTAATGATCCCAGCAGGCACAACCGGGTTCCTCATGCCCTACCAAATATACAGAGACCCGTCTATTTACCCAGAACCCGAAGTGTTCTTACTCGATCGTTTCTTCCCCGAAAATGTGAACGGTAGAAACCCCTTCGCCTATATCCCGTTCTCTGCTGGGCCCCGCAACTGCATCGGTAAAGGAAATAATGAAAAATTAATTTGGTGTGTCTACAATGTACATATACTTAATTAACTCTACGATGTAAAGCAACATTCATATTTTTAATTGTAGGTCAAAAATTTGCCATGATGGAAGAGAAAGTTGTGTTGGCGAATATCTTCAGAAATTTTAAAGTGGAGGCAGCAGAAAGGCGAGAAGACCTGGTTTTGCTTGCCGAGCTCATTATGCGCCCTAAACATGGCCTTCGTATTAAATTAATCCCGAGAGACTAAAATGACTTCATGATTAAATTGTATTTAACATTTTGAATTAGTTAATACATACAACTTTCCATAGTAACTTCACAACCTGACGAACACAATTACATAGATACAAATTATGCTTACAGTACTACCTTTGTGTAGTTTAGCTAATGTAATGGTGTGCATAACAAAAGTGTTTTATAGTCTAGTCTAAAAGTATTGTGTGTTGTGCATTGTTAGAGCAAAAATAAATACTAATCATAAATTACTGCATTGGTGCAAAATGAGGCACCACCGGGATTCGAACCCGGGATCTCCTGTTTACTAGACAGGCGCTTTGCCAACTAAGCCATGGCGCCGTGATGTATTCAACACTCGAGTTATAATTATCCTCGTTAACTGTGTTCAAAAAATAACTTTGAACGATCGAATTCGAAAATCATTGACAATAGCATATAAAATATGTATCTGTATTATTGAATTCAACTGAATAACACCTAACAACCTAGTTAGTACCCATATATGTAAATAATAATCGATCTTACCTGGATATGCACCAAGCACATTTATCTGCACTCCTTTCAACACATATTATAAAAATATAGCATAAATAGCACATCTAGAAACAGCTCATACATTAAAGTTTGACATATTATGTCGCAGTTCATTGTTTGGTTCGCAGTATTGAAAAATTAATGTGAAACTTTTGTACTTGTAAATCAAATTCAGGGCTCTTGAACATGTACCTCTCCTTCTGTTTTCAAGACAGAGCGTTTAAAACTTTTAAAACAGCAAAGTAGACTAAAGCCATTCTTACAAAACGATGAAGCTTGTGTTTCTTTTTGTTCAATGGAATTTTCAAAGTAAATAATCGAACAATAAGACAACTTCACAATCATCAATATAATAATAATAAAATTCAAATAACGCTTTTTTGTGGTGTCTCCCTTTTTTTTGGTTTACCCCCCCCCCCCACCTCCTCCTCCCATCCCCCTCTGTCCTCTTTCCTAACGATTCATTTATCCGCTTTTAGTGCCCCATACAAACCAGTTATGTCTTTTTAAGTTTTAACTAGTCATTTTAAGGGCAATGAATCCAAAAAAGGTTTACACAGCCTACATTAAGCCCCGCTGCACCATTAGTGCCTAATGCAAAAATAATTTAAAAACTCAATTTTTCCAATGAATTCATGAAAGTTATTTAGTTAACCTATTCGCAACTGGGAAACCATGGAAAGAATGCTTGACAAAAGTGTTTAATTTGTTCTGTAAATTAACTTTTTCACAACAGTCAAAGCCAGTAAATAACAGTTTTTCAAAACGGTCAAAACTAGTAAATAACAGTTTTTCAAAAAGGCCAAAACTAGTAAATAACACCTTTTTAAAACGGTCAAAACTAGTAAATAACATTTTTTCAAAACAGTCAAACCTAGTAGATAACACTTTTTCAAAACGGTCAAAATTAGTAGATAACACTTTTTCAAAATGGTCAAAACTTGTCACTAACGCTTTCAAAACTTCAAAAATCTAGAAATTAACTTTTTCAAAATGGTCAAAACTAAGTATGTTGCCGTTGCGAAAAGGTTAAACTCAATCAAGTTAAAACCAATTTAAGCCATATTTTAGCAACGGGTTAAAACCATATCACATCCCTGAGTTTAAGGTATAAAGAAATACTGTTAGGTTTTCACATTACGAGTCCTTAAGTCTATATCAGTTTATGTTATAGCAATATTTTGAATGTTGGCTATTGTTTAAACATTGCGGCATTCCTGGGCTTCGTATGGGTTTTGTAGTACTCAATACATTTCTAAGGTACACCGGTCCGTAGGACGGGCTGCCACACTTGTGGACTAATATTTCCCAATATTCCCCCAGGGAAATGGTTTTAAAACGTTCAGATCGTTCAGATTGTGACTTGTGTGCTTTAAAAATGGTTGTATCCCACGGCAAGTCTCTTCGATATTTCATGATGTCTACATGTTTCAAATAAAAATAAATATGTTTTAGTTAAAGACGCACAAAATATATGGTTTTTGCACATTTTAAATAATTTTGGAAACTTGGATTTAAAAACAAAATCTTACTAAATTACTTTGCGTACAGTAAAGCCCCATACTCTTCTAATTGATATTTTTCGGTAGTTGTTTTACAACTCGAACGCCGAACAGCTCTTTTTAAAACAGTCGCTGGAAAGCTGGGGGAAACTTATTGATTAGAAATTATTCTCTTTTCTTTTGAAGTTTTCTTTTACGAGCCTGGAAGGTTTGTTCTACGTAATATCTGGAAGGACATCAAAAGACTGGCATGGATTTATAATATTTTAATCCAAGTAGTTTTCAAACCCTAGCTTTACATTCAATTATCCGAAAGCATCTGCTACTTTTAGTTAGTGCCTACTGCAATAATTTACAATGGAAAACCATCTTTTGTTGCAAGTCCATTTTAAGGCAAAACCTGTATTTGTAAAATACATTTTCATAAAACAGTGTAAAAAAAACTTAAAAAATACATTTAATTGACTTTTTTCCAGAAGCTTAAGTGTGGTATTATTTTTAATTGTGTATAGAATTTTGCTTTATCTTCACATAAAAAGCGATTTATGGCTGTAAATAAAATACTAAAATATTTGATAATCTTTTTTAATGAGCAATTGAGCTGTCGTATTTCTAATCCCGTGCACGATATTTCAAGGAAAGAAAGTTCTGGAAGGTAAACAATTCATACCACTTACATAAAAAAAGTTATATCAGCTTCTTATTCCATTTACTAGAAAATTCCTTATCTCTCATTCATTTTTAAATAGCTAAGATAGGAACGACGTATTTGTTTTAAAATACCTACCTACCTAAATATGGCATTCAGATATCCTTTTAAAAAGGGTGTTTTTTCAAACCAAAAAGTAATCACTGCGCATAATCTAATTCCTCTTCCACTCGTTAGGGGAATACATTTAAAAAGATACGGAAATAGTTATTTTTCCTACAGTCGTTTTTCAACTGCTTCTCCATCTCATCGAAATGAAGAAACTGGACAGAAGACCTTAGTGGACGGAGTAAATCTGTACTGGGAGAAATTTGGAAATGGACCCCACGTGGCTCTGTGCGTGCCTGGGTTGGTTGGTAATGGATGCATTCACTACAATTATGTAGATCACAATTTAACCTCACAAAGTTTTTTTTCAAGTTTTAATAAACGTGATTTCGTTTTTGAATCATCCTAGGTTCAATTGCCGACAATTATACACCAGTGGCAAAAAAAATGAATTTAGAGAAATTCACATTGATAGCAGTTGATCTACCGGGCTACGGAAAAAGTCGCCCCCCAGACAGAGTATATAGCTCGAAGGATTACAATGCTTCAAGCGATGCTCGAATAGCAGCGAACCTCATGAAGGCAAGTAATTTTAAATAGGTTTCCCAAATAAAAAAAAGGCTTATTTCCTAATTCTATTTACTGTTGTTGCTGTGTTGGTAGTAATAAAATTGCAATTTAATTATTTGATAAGGAATTGCGATACAACAAGTATTCGGTGATCGGCTGGAATTAAGTTTTTCAAAACGGTCAAAACTAGTAAATAGCACTTTTTCAAAATGGTCAAAACTAGTAATTAACACTTTTTAATAATGATTAAAAACTAGTAAATAGCACTTTTTCAAAATGGTCAAAACTAGTAATTAACACTTTTTAATAATGATTAAAAACTAGTAAATAGGACTTTTTCAAAATGATCAAAACTAGTAATTAACACTTTTTCAAAACGGTCAAAACTAGTAAATAGCACTTTTTCAAAATGGTCCAAACTAGTAAATAGCACTTCAAAATGATCAAAACTAGTAATTAACACTTTTTCAAAACGGTCAAAACTAGTAATTAACACTTTTTAATAATGATCAAAACTAGTAATTAACACTTTTTTAAAACGTCAGATGGTAGTAATAATATTACAATTTAATTATTTGATAAGGAACTGGGATACAACAAGTACTCTGTCATCGGATGGAGTTCAGGAGGGATGTCTGGCGCAGTTCTTGCAGCTATGTGCCCTGAAAATGTTACTAAATTAGTCATGTGTAACTCACTCCTTCGAGTTAATGCCCGTTTCGGGAAAATGCTAGGAGGTACGTAAATAAGTGGAACTATAGGCTAGGATTCCCATGGGTAACATTGCATCTTTGCAAGCACGTGTGTATTTTAATGTGGTTTTCATTTTTTGACTCGTTTTTCGAAAGTTATGGCACACTTAGACTCATGGCCACCCGCACAGCTCCAGGGTATTCTTCAAACATATGAACGACCTTATTTGTTAAAAATGCTAAACGATGCAAAGAGCGTGGTTGATAATGCCAGCCCGGGGGAACAGGCCCTATTTACGAACTGGTATTGTACCGAATTGTCCAAAATTCGTGCTCCAACTCTTTACATTAGAAGTATGGATGATGTAATTGTTCCACTTGAAGATTCAAAGGACTATGGGAATTTTATTCCGAACTTCAAGTATGCAAATTAAACCCTTTTTTCTTTACATTAACATGGCTTTGACAGATTTTTGCTAATGTTTTGGAATTTTGTTCGCTCGTTTTAGGCTCCATAAAGTTGCCAAGGGCGGTCACAACCATTTGGAGTTTTTAGATGAGTTTGTGGCAGCCACTGAAAGTTTTCTGTCTGAAGAAGACACTGTGTGTAAATGAGTTAATTTTGACACTGCGGTGTCAAGTGTAAAGCAGAGAATACAATTTTATTTAAAAACGTCTTATATCTATATGGCTACACAGTATTCTAAAGAAAGGGTCTTATATAGAAAATTTTAGTTAGAATAGAAATATAAATGGAACCAATCAGAATCATAATAAACTACTTGTACATAAAAAATTCAAAGATCTCAAAGAAACCTGGATCACGACAAAAATCATTGTATAGTTTAAGTCAAAAAGTTTTAGTCAAAGTGTTTTAAAAAAGTGTATGTATATTCTTAATTAATTAGTCAAGGCATAATTGTAAAAGACGTAGATGACCAAGATGATAACTGCACTAGCAGCAGCCATGGTTGCGACGAAGCTCAAGTTGTCGGAATTTGAATGGTCCAACCACTCTTTGCCCTTTGACACGACATTTTTAAATTTTGACTCGGAGTTTCCCCGTCCCAGCTTTTGCTTTTTAGAATTGCCACTGCCATGGGATTTTTCTGGTTTTATTGGTTTTGCCGTCGATGTTTCTCTCCGTTGTGAGATCTCCGTATCTTTGTCTTTGTTAACTTCTTTCGGCTTCGGCTCTTCCTGGCCCTCCTTCGAAGGTTGCGAAGACCCCAGTGGGGATAGCTGAAAAAAATTACAAATTTGTATTAGTTGCACAATATTAAAAGCGGAATAAAACCAAAACGATAATTTTTTTGGTTTTGAAAAAAGATTTTAAGAAAAATATACCCGTGGGAACTCCTTTAAGGGGATATCTTTCATTTCCTGGGAATCTTGCATGGTTGGCTGGAGCGAGTAGTGAGAATTACTTTGCAGTGCAAATGGCTCTTTGGCTGGTTTTGTAGGTTTTTGAATCGCTTAAAAGAAGACAAACTGAAACAGATTGTAGATTGCTTTTCTTGAGTATAGGGATGTTTGAACTGAACTGAATTGTAACTGCATTTTTTCCTTCCTTTTATACGAAACCTGAGTTTAAAGATGGTACACTGCAAGTACCTACATTAATTTTAATAATATAAAATAATATTTTTAGCTCTGCATTGCTCACCACGGAATATTTACATGGCTGGTCAAAGCCAAAGATGACACATGCTTGGGAGTCAAATTAGTACTCTATGAATTACAAGAATAGAACCTACAACATAGGGATGACTCCACTAATATAATGCTTAGACTTGTATATAGAAATAGCATGGACAAATAAACGAGTTAATTAAAGGAAAGTAAAAGAATGGAGAAAAACTTTCTATAAGCAGAGCAACAACATTAAAAAAAAGTATAAATAATTAATAATCTATAGTGAATATTTGAATAATACAACCACGTGTAAAGGTTCGATCAACTTCCAAATACGGAAAAGAACAGAATAGTAGATCTACAAAATATGTAAATTAGGATGTAGATTGTGGAACATGAGTTATAGTTTCTATTTTTGTCAGTTGGCTTCTTAACGATTAACCTATTCGAAACTGCGGAACTATGGAAAGAATGCTTTACAAAAGTGTCAAGTGTGTAATTCTATAAATTAACTTTTTCAAAACGGTCAAAACTAGTAATTAACACTTTTTAAGAATGATTAAAACTAATAATTAACACTTTTTAATAATGATCAAAACTAGTAATTAAGACTGTTTTAAAACGGTTAAAACTAGTAATTAACACTTTTTAAAAATGATCAAAACAATTAATTAACACTGTTTTAAAACGGTCAAAACTAGTAATTAACACTTTTTCAAAACGGTAAAAACTAGTAAATAACACCTTTTCAAAATGGTCAAAACTAGTAAACACTTTTCCAAAACAGTCAAAACTAGTAAATGACACTTTTAGAAGGTCAGAAAACTAGAAATTCCCCTTTTTCAAAACCATTCAATACAAAGTATATTACCGTTTTTAAAAGGTTAACACATGATTTTGATTATACATATAAGCGATGGTTCAAGATGTTCTAGCCACTAACTTGCTGTCGAAAAGTTGGAGGTACAAGCAGAGCAGATTTGGGCAAAAGGCCCCTAGTAAATAATTTGTTCTACAATTTACAGCGCAGCGTTTTGATAATATTTTGAAGCAAAACTTGTTTTCGAAATAATTATATACTCTTTTCCATTACAGCAAAAAAGTAAGAAACGGCTCAAAATAACAACTCAGTTTCTTCCTGAAATAATCGGCAAGGTATCAAGACAAAAATTAATTACATAGGTAATTATATATTTAAATATTTAAACACAAAATTTCGTTACTATATTATTATTATTATTATTTCATTATTACTTATACTTATAAAATCCCGCACACATCATTTTTAAATGTGTACGGGATTTTGTTTTATCTACATACATTTAAAAATGAATTTATGGCTGTAAACAAAACATTATAGTGTTTAGTGTTCTTGTTTTATTGAGCCAGAGCCAGTATGCTGTCGCATTTTTAATAACCCAATGCACGATATTTCAAGGAAAGAATCTTCTAGAAAGTAATCACACCAATATTGCAATTACATAATCAAAACGTGAGCAGTTTCCCATTTTATTTAGTAGAATTTACAAGAGAATGAATGAATGAATTCTTCCACGCACTTTATATGTCTTTCATTCATTTTGCAGAGCTAAGATAGGAAAGACGCAATTTCTTTAAAATATTTACTTACCTAAATATGGCATTCAGATACCTTTTTAAAAGGGGCATTTTTTCAAATCTAAATCTAATTACTGCTTATAATTTAAATTCGCTGCCACTCGTTCGGGGAATGCAATTAAAAAGTAAAAACAGAAACAGCTCTTTTGCCCACCGTCGTTTTTCGACTGCATCTCCATCCCATCCTAATAAGGAAACTGGGCAGAAGACCTTAGTGGATGGGATAAATCTGTACTGGGAGAAATTTGGGAATGGACCACACGTGGCTCTGTGCCTGCCTGGGTTGGTTGGTAATGGATGCATTCAATATATGTACAATTAGATCACAATTTTCCTTCAAAAAGTTTGTTTTAAAGTTTTAACAAACATGATTTCGTTTTTGAATCATCCCAGGTTCAATTGCCGACAATTATACACCAGTGGCGAAAAAAATGAATTTGGATAAATTCACATTGATAGCAGTTGATCTACCGGGCTATGGGAAAAGTCGCCCTCCAGACAGAGAATTTGACCCGTTTTATTGCAGTATTTTAAGCGATAGTCAAATAGCAGCAACACTCATGAAGGCAAGTGTGTTTTCAGAGCTTAACCTTTCCAAAACGTTAATTTCTAGTTTTTTGACCTTTTTAAAGTGTTATTTACGAGTTTTGACCTTTTTGAAAAAGTATTAATTCTTAGTTTTGACCTTTTTGAAAAAGTGTTATTTATTAGTTTCGACCTTTTTGAAAAAGTGTTATTTACGAATTTCGACCTTTTTGAGAAGTGTTATTTATTAGTTTTGACCTTTTTGAAAAAGTGTTATTTACTAGTTTCGACCTTTTTGAAAAAGTGCTATTTACTAGTTTCGACCTTTTTGAGAAAGTGTTATTTATGAGTTTTGACCTTTTTGAAAAAGTATTAGTTCTTAGTTTTGACTTTTTTGAAAAAGTGTTATTTATTAGTTTCGACCTTTTTGAAAAAGTGTTATTTACGAGTTTCGACCTTTTTGAAAAGTGTTATTTATTAGTTTTGACCTTTTTGAAAAAGTGTTATTTACTAGTTTCGACCTTTTTGAAAAAGTGGTATTTGCTAGTTTTGACCGTTTTGAAAAAGTCAATTTATAGAATTAAACACTTTTGGAAATTATTCTTTTCATGGTTCCTCAGTTCCGAATAGGTTAAAACATGCTTTAGACAAAAAAAAAGCATTTTTTCAAAATTCCATTATACGTTGTTACTGTCTACTTTGGTTTTCGTTTTTGTATTTGGTAATAATAGTGATTTAATTATTTGGTAAGGAATTGGGATACAACAAGTATTCGGTCATCGGCTGGAGTTCAGGAGGAATGTCCGGGGCATTAATTGCAGCCCAGTTCCCCGAAAATGTGACTAAATTAGTCATGTGTAACTCACTCCTTCGAGTTAATGCCCGTTTCGGAAAATGCTGGAAGGTACGTAAATGGTAAATAAGTGGAACTATAGGCTAGGATTCCCATTGGTAACATTGCATCTTTGGAAGCACGTATTTTAATGTGGTTTTCATTTTTTGACTCGTTTTTTGAAAGTTATGACACAGTTAGGCTCTTGGCCACCCGCACAGTTCCAGGGTGTTCTTCAAACATATGAACGACCTTATTTGTTAAAAATGCTAAAAGACGTGAAGAGAGTGGTTACTAATGCCAGTCCGGAGGAACAGGCCCGATTTGCCGACTGGTATCGCTCCGAATTGTCCAAAATTCGTGCTCCAACTCTTTACATTAGAAGTATGGGTGATGTAATTGTTCCCCCTGAAGATTCCAAGGACTATGGGGAAATTATTCCAAACTTCAAGTACGCAAATAAAAGCCTGTTTCTGTACATGAACTTGGCTTTGACCGATTTTTGCTAATGTTTTGGAATTTTGTTTGCTCGTTTTAGGCTTCACAAAGTTGCAAAGGGCGGTCACAACCATTTGGAGTTTTTAGACGAATTTGTGGCAGCCACTGAAAGTTTTCTGTCCGAATAAGTCACACGTCGAATGCAAACTGTCAAGTCATTCAAATCTGTTTTTAATATTTTAAAGCAATTATTCATGAGCTAGGCATTTGCTTTAAAGTATTCAATAATTACTTACAACATATTGCACCAAATAAAAATCATGTAAATTCAATTTTCTTTTATTATATTCGTCCATGTTGAATGAAAGGCTCACATAATAGATAGCAAGAAAGTAAAACAATAACAAGTGCAGTTTAACAAAAGTTTGATCGCCATTTTGGCTGGGAATGACAAATGACACCAAATTTCTAATTTTCAGTAGAAATATTATTTTAAGGGATTAGCTTAATGAACATAAAAATTTGTCTATTTAACTGAGCGTCTAAATCTGAAAAAGTTTCTCGTGGGGTCTGCAATGAACATTGGCGGCTGTGTAGATATGCTGCAGCCATTAGCCTCCGCTTTGCCTACCAAACCAGAAATCACATATTTTTTATTGGCACTCACGGCACGGCCGGTGCCATCACAAGTCTTGAAACCTTCCTGGTAGCAATCGTACAGGGGCTGGTAACGACTGTAAAAATATTTATTACAATTAAAAAACAAAAAAACGTAGGTATATACATGGTGATTTGAGCCAACTTTTATAATGGATTATTTCTTTAAAAAAACTAATTAAAAAATTGTATTTACCCGCAAGCGTCAAATGCAAAAGTTTGAACGCTCTTCAAACACTGCAAGACCGTGTCACTCGTTCCTTCCTCGCAGCCCTTTTGTTGGTTAAAAATAACTAATGAATCATAATTCCAAAGAATCAGTTAATTTTTAATTACACATTATTACAAAATCATTATAAAATGGGGCGAATCAATCAACTTACAGTTAATTGCTGCTGAAAGAATTCTAAAGTTTGTGGTTGCTTCAATTTTCGAGTCAAGGGGTATAGTGTGGTCTGAAATTATTGAGCACCCCTCACCCTTGGCCAAATTTTCTAGTTTGACCGAAAAATTAGTTTGAGTTTCGATCACTGCATTGCCAACACACTTTGGGAAGCCGGTGAGGAAACAGTCCAACAAGGGCTGGAAGTAACTGTAGAAAAAGTGAATTTTATTGTAACTTAAATTACTTAATTAGAAAAAAAATAATCAAATTACATTGTAATTTTTGGCAATTTACCCGCAGGGGTCAAAAAGATAAGTTTGAATCGACTTGACACACTCCTTCACTTCATCGATGGCAATAGTGGGACAGATTAGCTGGTCAGTGGGGTCAACGAACCATTCTAAAAAAATGAAAAAAATATTTTAATTGTCCAGAATTGATTTTTTAAAAATTTTTTGTAATTTTTCTGAAAATACCAAATTTTAGTGTATTCCTTACCATCGATGATGGCAGATATGTCATCAAAGGTCAAAGGTGAGTCGTCAACGGTTGACTCGGTAGTTTCTGTCCCATTGTCGCTCACAACAACAAAATTAATTTCGCAGCCTCGGATTTTTGCAATGGATTTCATGCCAGCAGCGTATCTGTTACGCCATTCGGCCACATCTGGCCCATCACAGCTTTCGAAGCCAGTAAAAAAGCAATTGGTGGTGGCGACGTAGGAACTGAAAAATAATTTCAATTAGGTAATTAAAATTATATATCGTCTTTGTAAATGCAATTTGTCCCAAGTCCTGTTTCAGCTTAATTGCAATATGTCCCAAGTCCCTATAATGGAAAATTGCATTATGTGACAAAACTAGTAAATGACACTTTTTCAAAACGGTCAAAACTAGTAAATGACACTTTTTCAAAAACGGTCAGAACTAGTAAATGACACTTTTTCAAAAACGGTCAAAACCAGTAAATGACACTTTTTCAAAAAGGTCAAAACTAGTAAATGACAATTTTTCAAAAACGGTCAAAACTAGTAAATGACAATTTTTCAAAACTGTCAAAACTAGTAAATAACGTTTTTTTTTAAATGGAAAATATCATTATGTGGACTTGTAACATATTGCAATTTAGCTCAGACTGGACTTGGGACACATTGCATTTACACAGACGATATATGGCGTCAGTTATTCGATTTCAAAATTAGTGACCTTCCCTATTACATAGTGCTTTCCTTACCCGCAGAAGGTGCTATCTGATTCAGTGCCCAAAACACATTGCTTAACCTGTTCGATGGTGTCGGAGGAACAGCCTAGGGCATCAATACCGAAAATTGCTTAAAATAAAAAACAGAACATAAAATTAATAAAATAAATACATTTTTGTGGCACAGTTGAACATTAAAAATAAAAATTACTTACAGCCAATTAATTTGTTTATCTGGTCCGTGTCTTGATCTGGTGCAATGGTAGTTAATGCGGCAGAATGAACCCCATTGCTTGCTGACAGTAAAATGATTACTGCACCAAGGCCAAGTACGCACTGTACCTTAAACTATTTAAAATAATTACAAAAATTTGTTACTTATTGAGGTACAGGATATATTATTTTTATTTACAGTACAAAATTTCGTTTAAAAACGTGTATTTTAATCTCACCATTTTTAAGACGGTCGCCTTACAACACCCTTTAAACTAATTTTTGAAAACACAAAATTCCACCTCAGTTTTTGACAGTATGCTAGCTCAAAGGCACCACTTGTTACTAACTGAGTCCAATGGCGATTGAATTAGCTGGTTTTAAACATTTCTAATTTCGTAATTAAATTTAGGTGCTGATTTAACATTGACATTGACATTGACTTTGAGTAACTACGATGGATTTTTAATTAATTTCCTAGGTGCCTGTCTTATGCCACATTATTGCATTGCAAAACTCAGGTGAGTTTCCTTATGTTCACTTAATTCCAGGAAAATTAAATTAGCACATCTTACCAGTCAAATTGCAATGCAAATATAAACTTGTGAAATACTATATAGGTATGTGTAGTGTGCACAAATGCAAAAGGAAGTATGTGTCTTCCAAGCCTGGGGTCCTTGCAAATATTACGTCATTATTTTTTAGCTAATAACCCTGCAGAGGCGGTGCCTTTATTTAAGCTTACCTATGCTAAAGAATGTGTGCAAAAATACCAAAAAACGCCCTAAAAAACAGATTTCATTTATGCACAGCCCCACCATATATTTCTGGCAATGCAATGCTGTGGCAATTTTGCACTTAAATATTGTAAATTTGGCATCCAGAAATTTCTAGTGGGCAGTAATAAGACTGTGTCCTTCGGCTATACACAAGCTTCCAATAAGCGAACACAAATTGCACTATCGACGCTAATAATTTGGCAGTTAAAATCACACCCAACACTTAGAATACTGATGTGAATTTAAATGTCAACTTTAGTTACTAGTAATTACGTAGGTACATTACACAAAAGTGGGTGACGTAATATCTGTAAAATATGTGACCAATACTTAATAACTAATTAGATACACACATTATTGCGTCTTTATTACACTCTGCATAAAGTTAGCATCTGTGCTACATATTTATGAGTGAAATGAAAAGGGAAAATACGAAATAATAATTCTGCAGACGTACTGCAAACATGAGGTGTGTCATCACTTTTGACGAAAAGTTCCGGGAAACATTTATTTTTTATTTTTACCAGTCAAGACCACTTTCTATATAATTATAGGTATATACATACATACGACAAAAAATAATAATCAATAATGGAGTAAAATTAAATTAATAGTAACATTAGAAGCCACTACCAGAAATACTAACCACGTGGCCCGTTTTACAAAGAGTATGCTACCGACGTTCGCCACGATTGGTTTAAGTGCTGCCAACTGGCGTCTTTCGTGGTTATTTCTTGCAGTTTTGAGGCAGCTTTGTAGAAAGAGTGTAGAAAACTTGTAAGTATTTCCCAAAAGCGTGCATAGCAAAAATTCTGGGACAGTGCAAGACACACGACCAATACTGGGAACATGAGAAATAAAAATATGCTAAAATGATTGTAGAGCATTATGCTCCCATAGAGACCCACCGTTTGACACGTGACCACCACAAAAAATTCGATTGGTAACAAATAATTGTAGAGAGGCTTGAACGCCATTCTATTTAGAACCTCGAGGGATTGATACAATTTTAGGGCTTCTTTTCGCTGCTCTTCGACAGTGTAACTTTTCGGGATTTTTGGAGAATATTTCCGCATTTTTTGGTCCCAAGGTTGAACCATGGCTTGAATGGCCTGAAGCCAATGGTTCGTGCAACTGGCATGGACAAGAAGGACCACCACGTGGAACAGTCCGATGGCAGAAACATTCACAATCTTGATGTATTCGAGACAAGCAAAGAGAATGATGGTTGGGGTCGACTGGAGAAAATGGGGAAGGAAATGATAGAAATACCGGGGGTTATGGGGGTTGTATAGAAAAAGCCCAACGAAGGGAAGGCAAAAAGTAAAAGTTCCCAAAGTTGACCCGATTAGAACTATGAGGCAGCCGTCACTTTGTAAGGGGCTTATGCCGCCATAGAATTTTTCTAAAATGGAAAGAAATAATTTTAATTTCAATTTAGCACTGACATGTCGTCTATGTAAATGCAATTCGTCCCAAGTCCTTATAATAGAAAATATCATTATGTGACCAAACTAGTAAATAACACATTTCCAAACAGTCAAAACTAGTAAATGACACTTTTTCAAAACGGTCAAAACTAGTAAATGACACTTTTTCAAAACGGTCAAAACTAGTAAATAACGCTTTTTTAATAAAAAAATATCATTATGTGGGCTTGGGACATATTGCAATTAGGCTGAGACTGGACTTGGGACAAATTTCATTTACACAGACGATGTGCATGTACATATACGTGTACAGAATGTTTTCGGGAAAGTTTCCAAAATGTTAATTTAACTTACCAGTGTTCCGTCTGTCAAAATAAATGACGCAAGAAATCAGCTGGCCTATTTCATGTCTGTAAGCAATACAGTTGCAATGATACAAAAGCAGGAAACTTTGAACAAAAATAAATAGAATGTTGATCCCCAAATCTACAACAGACTGCGATGCAGACCCCAAATTTTCTTTTAGGCTCCAAACAACGTTTAAAGTACTCACAAAAAGCCAAAGCAATGACAGCCCCCAAGAAATCAAATTAGATATTTTATTTTCCAAAATGATTGAACTTGTAGGGGCGTCCCATGTGAATGGAATGGCCTTTGCTGCAATGGTGGCTTTGAGGTTTATTTCGAAACATTTCAAAGTTAGCTGTGTAAACATTTTTGGTAGTTTCTGCAAAAAGATGTTTTGCAAATTGTTAGTCTACCGTCTACCAGCTTAGCCTATACAATACAACTTCACGTTGGCGCTTCAAGCTTCAACGTAGAATGAAGACTTAATTAAATTAATTGTAGTTTGTACCATCAAAATATGGGTTGCTTACTGAACAATTAAGAGAGTTCTATAAAACGCAGGTATCTTCCAATTATTATGGGACTTAAACTATGCAATAATTGTGCCACTTATCTTCTAAAAGCCCATATTACTTATATTTAGTATTTGGATAAAAGTAATTGCCTACAAATTGCTTTGTTTACGATTACAGAATTGCGACTCTAAAGTTAGTAATTCCTCCACGTGGCAGTTTAATATACCTCATTAACCTAATTAATCCATATGTAAAAGAATTTAAGGATCCCCATGCGAAAGTAAGGTGATTTTGACATTGAAAACAGCACAAAATTGTTTGACAAGCTGTATATTACTCCATTACGTAAGCTTTTCTATTATGCCAATAACAAATAAGAACATTCAATCTAACAAGCTTTCAATAGCGTTTAATTAATTAATTGCTGAAAGCGTAAATATACAGTAGTAATTAAACATTGAAATACACTATTCACTTCGTAACTCTTATTTAGTGTTATATAATGTGAATTGCACAGTATGGAACAGATTCGTATGGAAACAAGAAATACTCGAAATATAAATGCTGTCTTATACAATCGAATAAACAATCTTCGTTATACAATTTCATGTTTGCGTTTAAGACAAAGGCAAATAGTTCCTAATTGGATTAAAATTAAGTAGTTGGGAAGAATTATGTACAACATTGTAGCCCCAAACATCAAGGGTCTTGCTACATGAGTTTTGAATATTTTCTATTAATGTAAAGTTCTTTGATAAATCCTGCATCCAGTGAAACGGGGCCGCTTTTGTGTCGCGAATAACAGTGAAATGGTCGCCATGATTTGATTTTGTGTGCGTGTCCAGAAATTCCTTTACTGGAGAGCCGTAATCCAAACGTAGGAACCTCAATATTTTTTCTACTCCAACGTAAATGTCGGAAGCCAAGTCTTCGTAGCGAACCACCCTGAAAAAGTAGTACAAAAATATAAAAAATGTCACTGCTTAAATTCTGTAGGCAGAGAGCTGCACAACTAGGTATGTTACAACTATTTTAAGTAGTATTATTAATTATATTTGTTTTACATGAATCGTTGTGAAAACTCTTGCTGTAACTTCCGAGCTTCGTAAAAATCGTCCAAAAGGTCAGAACAAAGAACGGCAGGATCTCCGCACTCTGTAGCATTTCCACATAGGTTGCTCTTATAGCGGGATTGCATCGTTCCACGGGGGTCTCGAACTAAGTACAGGAGCCGAATGTTTAGTCTACAGTGACCTAGTTTACATGCACAGCAAAAATGAGGAATAGTGAAAAGCTGGAATAAAAATGTGGAATAATTTAATTCTAGATTTTCTTACTTCACTTTTTCCGTGCGTTTACATGCTGGTTTGAAAACGAAATATAAACCGCGGGAATTATTGAATGAATTCTAAGTTCATAAGTATGCCCAACACAAGGGCAATCAAATTTTGTGAATAACAACTTTAAAATTTTATTTTAAAAATGGAGTCAATAATTAAAAGTTTAACCGAAGCATACGTTTCA
>JAQFZC010003979.1:0-17221 GCA_034695205.1 Dicyrtoma fusca | reverse complement strand
AAAAGGACAATTTAAATACACCATGAACCATGTACGAGTTTTAAATATTTTTAATCAACTGGTAATTTATTATTTTCTTCAATCTTGGTCATGTATTGGGCAATAAAACGTAAATACTCAATCCTTTAGTTCTCGCCGTAGCGTAGCTTTCAACTCAGTTCAAAAGACGAGCATCCAGGTCCGCGTACGCTGCGTTTCGTAGCAAAGCTGCTTATTACACAACTTTTGTGTGTAAATCTTGGTTCTCAAGTCGTTTGTGAAAAACCGAAAGAATTATTTGAATAGATAATCTTAGTAAAATTACTAGATATTAGTATAAATTTTTACAATATGTCAGCTTTTTATTGAAGGCTTAACAAAAGCAGAAAATAACTGAGTCTAGGAGAGAAATGATACATGGCAACGGTGTAGCCAGAAGTGGCCTGTTATAAAAAACCACATAACTATACCGCAGAAATTAGTCACTTGATTACCAGGTTACTTAGTCCTGTATTTATTTATTGGTTAATTTACTTGTTGGCCGATTTGCATAGTGAAAAACTAACCGACGGTCGATTGTGCTGGGAGCCCAATTTACCCAATGTCGAATTTTCGGAGTGTCGAATATACCGAATGTCGAGTTTACCGAGTGTCCAATTTACCGAATATCGAATTTACCGAGTGTCCAATTTACCGAATGTCGAATTTACTGAGTGTCCAAATTACCGAATGTCGAATTTACCGAGTGTCCAATTTACCGAATGTCCAATTTACCGGGTGTCGAATTTACCGAATGTCCAATTTACCGAGTGTCCAATTTACCGAATGTCCAATTTACCGAGTGTCCAGTCCAATTTACCGAATGTCCAATTTACTGGTGTCCAATTTACTGGTGTCCAATTTCCAAGTGGCGAATTTACCGACAATCCTAAAAGATACAAGAGTTGACACATTTTTACTTCGTATTTTTAACTAGGGTAGTTTATATAATTCTGTTATTACTGAATAATATGCAAATTTATATGGGTACTCTATAGGAGCCGGTTCTCACCCAGAATGGACATCTTATTCACCCTCACAGTGATTCCGAAAGCACTTCAATTTCAGAGGCTAGTTCTAACGGTGGTAACGAATTTTCCACAGTGATGATAAAATTCTACAGTCAGTTTGAGCAAATGTATGTGCTTTATCCTTTTTTATGTGTAATTACACCTTTTATTTTATAAAAAGCAAACAAAGCGCATAAACTGTACTATTAAGCACAGATAGTGTATCAACACAATATTGTACACAATATTTTGTACAGTAACAAACAAGGGTTAGAACAAATAAGTGCACTTATGTACAAGTAAACAGATACTACTTTGTTCTAACCATTCTTTTTGTTACTGTATAAAATATATTGTGCATATTCGATGGTCTGTAGTAAACAAGATATGAAAAATGCCGTCGTCTGTCAGAAGGAGCAAAAGTCTACATTAGATCGACTCCGCTGTGAGTTAGACCAGCATGCTTACCGCCTAATTCAGCTTCAAGCCCACAATGATACGCTCGAAGCGCAATTAAAACAGCATAATGTTTTTCACGAAGGTAAGTGATAGTTTAAATCACATTCACTTGCAATTTCTATAGATAAATAACAGTTAATTTTCTGATCATAGGATTTACTTGTGACCGCTGCTGGAAGAAGTTCGCAACAAAGCAAACTCGAGCCAAGCACATGAAAAATGTGTGTTCGAACTCGCGACCCACTCCAAACTCAAACGTATAAGAACATCCCTAACAGACTAAATTTCGCGGGTTGGAAACCTACGTGACTCGTTTTGTGTTCTCGAATCAAATCAGTTTAGTATTTCGTATGAACAACAAAGTTTTGCGTTGTACGTTTTGGTTACCTATGATTAATACTGCTTTGAGACGGTCCTAAGAAAAGTCAAATCAAATTTTCTCTTGAGTATTTCCGGTGAACTACAATGCTCCCGCGTCCCTATTTGTATATCTAACCTAACAAGATAATTTAAAAACAAATTAAAATATTACTGCATATTGTGCTAGCATATAGATATATACTTATCTGCTCCTACATGTACATCCATTTAATGTAATCATCCAACACTAAAAAGAGCATACCCATAATGAATCTAGACACTTTCCAAACCTATTGTTGAAGACGACAAATACTAAATGTCATTATTACGTAACAAACTAAATTGCATTCAATGTTTTGGTATGATTTGTGTTTATTCCGCCCATTATTTTATTATTTCTGAGCTATGCAAAACCTAAATTGAATGACTAGAATAGACACGAATAGCGTATATTGTATGTGACTAAGTAAGTGAATTAAATAAATCGTGAAATTGAAACCCAAAAATGTTGAATGTATCATATGTCTAATTTAATAAATAAATAATTAACAAAAAATGAATTTGATTTGACACAGAAATTTTAGTTAGAATGGGTAGCCTGACCACACGTCAGTATTGTGTGTAAGATTTTTAAGAAGTGGCCTGGCAGACAATCAGGGCTAGGTAAAGGTTTCTAAAGAAGTGGCCGGTGAGCCAAAGGTTGCAATTGCGAAAATACAAAAAGTACACTTACGTCACACAAACTAAAATAAGTAAAGTAGAGCATCCTTCACTTGGAGTTCACAGAAACAAAGGAACTGGAGATACTACGCACCGAGACTACTTGCTGGTAATTTTCCATACCTCACTGGAAGCACTTACTACAAATTAAAATAATGAGTACAACTAGATAATTATTCACTAAAACCCTTAAATACAAATAAGTAATGTGAATCCCCAACTCGACTCTACCAACTGGCACTAAGCCGAACAAACTTACAGTTAAATGTATCCACTCATTCTAGCGCGTGATTTAGGTCTGAGCTTACAATGTACACTGTATACATACTGTACCGTGATTCAGGAAAGAAGTGAATTTGCTACTAGTCTAAAACTATCAATATTTCAAAAACAACATGATAACTTTTCTCGGTTTTAACCGTACAGTTAGCGGGGGTCTTATAGAACAAGAATCCAGAAGCATAGGTCATGGCGTCCAGAAACATGGATTTTTTGACTTTTTTCAAGAATGCCCATCTATGTTTACGTTTATCGTTATATGTATACAGTTACCTTAAATATTTCTTAGTTTTAAACAGTAAACTGAACATATAGCTTTATTTGTTTAAATTAATAGCTAGAAGTAAAATTAACTCATCGAAAGTTAGATAATTTAAATAGATGGCTGGCCGTATTGAATGGAGAACAGACCTCAGCCCAAATAGTGCCCTCAAGTAGCCTTCTCTCATGAGGTCAGGTCTAGGTCACAAATTTTATATTAGTTTGAGGGGAGGGCAAAACTATTTTGAGGGATTTTTTTAGGGGAGGGCGTGGTCACTCGTATGCGCTCAGCACTCAAACCAAAGCGGCTCAAAATGTTAACTAGACAAGTCTAGTCTGGTCTAATAAACTAGTATTATTAGGTAGTCTTGTCATGTCAAGTCTTTGCTAAAAACTGACTGCGTAATCTAGTCAAGTCTTTACTAAAAGCAGACTGTCTACTCTAGTCAAGTTTTTGCCAGAAAGTTAAGTCCACTATGCGCTATTAAATAGCAATAAATGGAATTGATATGTTTGCATAATTTCCACCGATTTTCGAAAATTGATTTATTAAGGTACATATAACTTGGTCTCGATATGGTCAAACGAACTATATATACTCTACTTCTCTACTTTATGACAGGCTATAAATCTAGTTTTTGAAAACAACTGAGCGTTTTTTCAGTATATTGGAAGCATATGAGAGTTTTTGGCATGAAAATTCAATTATTGTTAATTTGTTCAACAATCATACAAAATATGTTTATTTTAACATTTTTAAACAAATATTCTCTTAAGACTTCAGACTTCAGATACTGTGTCCCACGGAATGTGATTACGTATTTGGATCTTTGCTAATGTTGGTAGTTATCATTCAATGTTTAGGTACATGAAAATAAAATTGCACTGTTTCGGTTTTGAATTATGACAGAGTAGCAGTATACACTAATTCAAAAATCAGCATGTTAAAGCAGATAATGTGTTGATGATCTAATAAACTATTTACGCTAATTATTATTTTTCAGAGATTTTCTGCAATCCCAATCTTTTGTCATTGTGCAATTGAAACTAAAGTACAGGCATATTTTGTGGATTTGTTTGTGAAGCAGCTGAGGGCACAATGTCGTTGTTTGCGTGAGGGGAGGGGGAGTGGAGGTCGAGATTTAAAATATTTTCAGGGATTCTTTGAGGGTAGGCTGAGGGCACAAATTCCAATTCATTTTGAGGGGAGGGGAGCCCGAGGGCAAGTCAAATGGCCATTTATGGGTAATTTCTACTGAATTACCTACAAGCATTTAATTTATTTGTAAAATAGAGAACTAGGACAAGATTATTATACACACCAAACCAATTTCTATCGCTTACGCAAAACGTTTGAATACAAAGTTCAACACAATCTAATTTGTAAATAATGGTCTCTATGGTCCGTTCCGTTCCAGGTTTTTGGTCTTGTTCCAGTCCAAAGTTTCATGAACGGAACAGTGGTCCGTTCCTGCCATGAAAGGTTTAAGTCGAAAAAAATTTAAAAGCCGTAAAAAATTGCAACGATTTTAGCTCAGAACGGTTTATAACAAATATGATATAATATAAAATTTCTTTTTAATTCACAATAATCCTTAATGCGAATTTAGTTTTGTCTTTTAAACTTTTCGTAAAGGTAATATCGTGAGTGTAACTGTAAAGTGGCCTAAGTCCACTTAAACCTTAACTGCTACGTAGATGGTGTCCAACCATTTTGGCCTATGAGTCCCACATAACCTTTGCACCCTCCTTCCTCCTAATATCAAAGCAGCAAACGCTCGCAATTACGTTACAATACATTGTATAGAGGTTTTAATTGCGGACCTAGCTCAGTAATCATGTTTAAAATTGGTTGAAAAACAAAAACGTTATGGACACAAAGCTAAGACACTGTAACATTAGCAAAAATAGACTTTGTCTCAGTTTTTTGTTTGTAACTTGTTTAGTTTTTAACCAATCTTAAAACCGATAACTGGGCTAGATTTACAGTAAAATCTTCTATAAAAATGATTTGTAACATAATCACGCAATTTTGCTAGATTGAGCTATGGAGGGGCGAGGGAAAATATCAAATGGGACCCTGAACAAACACTGCAATATGCATGGACTCCGGCCATCTTGGCTATAAGATTTGAGTGGACACCGGCCATTCTACAGTTAAGTAAGAACTGGACCTAGGCCATATTGCAGTTACGCTCACGATATCTAGTTTTACAACTTTTTGAAAGTTCGAAAGTTGTACTTTGTAGTTTTGATCTCTTTAAAACTTTTATTTCACTAGCTTTGAATGCTTGTGAAAATGCTAATCGCTTGTTTAAGTTGTGAGCTTTTTGACAGTGCAAATATTTTGGTGATTTTTGAACTGTTTATTTCTAGTTTTGATTTTTTGTAAAAGATAGTTCTTAGAATAAAAGCTTTTGTGAATCCGTCTTCCCATGGTTGCCCAGTTCCGAATAGGATTATTTATTTATCAAATTATCATCTACTGACCCCCCCCCCCCTTACAACCCAGTTCCGAATAGGGCCATGGAAAGAGTGCTTTATGAAAATGTTTACTCTGCAAAATAACTTTCTCTAGACGGTCAAGGCTAGTAATGCATATTTTTAAAAACAATTCAAAACAAGGAATAAGCATTTTCAAAACTATTCAAAGCTAGTAAGAAACACTTTCAAATATGTCAAAATAAGGAATTTCAGCTTTATAAACCTTCAAATCTGGTAACAAGCACTTTTGTATTGCCTTATTATGGCTGCTACTCACTCGTTTTAGGCGTAGAAAAAGTCATTTAAAAACTTTGATGCTAACGAACACCATACGCAGTTGGCTATAATCACTTATAAAAATATATATATGATACTAATATATACGGAAAATTAATGTAGCCACATTTACAAAAATATTATTCAGGCGAATAATTATGTTGAATTTTATGAAAATATGAAAATTGATGACCCCCTAGTAGCCACCGTCTCTTGGCCCCTCGTCGGGAAAGAGCCGAACGTGTCGGGGAAGTGCATTGTCGGGAGCTCCGCGCCTTGCCGACGCTTGCCCATTGCACTTTGACAGCGTCTGCCTGCAGCATGATTGTACGCGTCGGAATTGCGCTGGCATAAAGGAGGGGAAATTACTGCTTTAGAGACTGCGTTGGCAAAGCGCATTGCTGTAGCAGGTCTTTCTACACTTCTTTCTGCTGACGGCAGGCATGCGCCATAGGACGAGCGGGCTTCTGGTAGAAAAGTAACGGATCAATCTTTGCATGTTTCTGCAGACATGCAGCCTCGTTCGCCTTTTGCATGCACTAACATGGTCACATGCACGTACATACATATTTCTTGTTCGTCGTTCGCTTCCTTTTACTGTCTCTACTGTTGGCTGCAGTCTGTCGTGTGTGTCGTCGGGCGATAAATAATTTTCGTTTTTTCTATTGTAATTACTTAAAATTATTTTTAATCATCATAATAATAAATTATTACTTTACAAAATACGTGATTGCAACTGTAGTGCTATTTTATTGTTTTTAGTTTGGGTAGCGGTTTTGTTTTTTGGATTTGTAGCTGTGCTGTGGAAACCTATTTACTACTTGTGAATGTACATTTTTGGTGTGGTGTATTTTTATTTATTTATTTTTATTAATATAGGTGCTTGTAGGACACACTAAGTTTTTATTTTCCGTGTTTAAAGTGTGGTAATTGAAGTGAACTGTTGATTAATTTTTATAGAGTTGTAGTTGTACAAATAAAATCTACTTTTTAAGTACAACCAATAACACATTTGATACATTAAGTTCTCTGTAGTTTGTAATTGTACTTTCAAGAGTTTTATCTCACTTGCGTTAGAAATTAAGCTAATTTATGTTAGCACTTGATTTGATTGATTGTTAATTTGGTGCTTTAAGTTGTACTCGAAGTATAACCCATCTTTCTGTAATGTTTCACCCGGTACAGTCAACAGGTATATTTCATTTACTTTCGGTCGCATTTTACCTATTTTGTGTTAAAAGTTGAATGTAGATAATATAAGGAATCTGTGCTGTGTATTGTTGTCCATGCTATTTATTTTTTGTCATTCACAGTGCGTGTAATTAACGTGTAAATGTGTTAAAATAACTTTGTAATTAATATATACATAGTAATTAGTAATACGTGGAGTATTTGTGTGTTTCCGTGCAGGATATTCAGTTCTGTTTTCATTCTATATTCGCTAATATATTTCAATAATAAATATTTCTAAAAGTATAGTTTTGATTTATATGTGTTTATCTGTGGTTTATGTGTGCATTGGAATTTAATTATGGCAAATTGTGTGTAATCGATCCATTATTTTATATCACTAAATACAGCATCCGCGTAGCTGTAGTTGCATATAAATAGCATAGTAAGAAGCGAGGGTAGAGCGCATAGAAAGTGTGTCGGGGAGCTGCTGGTCCGACTTAGACTGCCGGCGCAGTGCCGACGCGATCGCATTGAGCCGGGGAAGTGTACGGGGCCGAGCGACAGTTCCGCATGCTCGGCCGATGCTTTTGGGTTGCAGCTTTACCGCGCAATGCCGACTAAGTGTGGCTACTAGGATCAATAAATCGTATTAGGTACTTCATATCTAGTTTTGTGTCAGATTTCAAACTTGCGCCCAAAAATTCTAAACTTTTAAGGCGCTTAACTTTATTCCTCTTCGACCACTCAAAGAGTTAAATAAAGGGAGTCTCTTAAGTTAATTTTGAGCCCCATGGCAAAACTATGCGTTGAACTAAAATTAGCGTATAGTGTCTGACTGCTTGTAGTCGACAAAAATTGTTAGTAATTGTTGTCTAAAACGGTGTTAAAGACAGCAACGCATGTAAAGTGTGTAAAGGACAGTTGTAGAACTGTGTATCAAGAAAAATATATCATAAAAATTAGGAACTTTTTATTAGGCTCAACATAAAGCCAACCCAGGCATGCTGCTGATCTTATTTTGCAGTACGGTGTAATTTTGATTAAGTTTTGCTTGAAATAATTATATAAACAATAAACGTGCTTTTGCATAAAACAGTTTAGCTGTAAAAACTATTTGTTTTCGAAACCCTTACTTTTTTATTTATTATTTTAGCCTACTTTAACGCATAAACAAACAGGAACCCACGGTGTAAAATCTATCACGAAATAGCTCCTACAATCATACAGATATATCAAAGAACAATAATTTTAATATGTTGCTCACTTTAAACATTAGTGCTCTTCATTTGGTATTTAAAGAATTCTTAAACATTAAAATATTTACGTTTTCACTTTTTTGAATATCAGGAACTTGCAAATTAAACTATAAGAAAGGGAATGCGTACGCCATCTATTGTACACAAACATATAAGCCTTTGCAGCTACTAAAAAGAGCAAGCCAGTGACAATTTTGCTTTTATTTTTGCTATTTTTTTGGCGTTCTTAATTCTTATGTAGTGTTTTGCTTTACTGCCTTGGTCTAGTCTGAATAGACCAGATTACTTAGTCGATTAGGCTAAGACTTAAGTCGTGACGTAACGACTTTTCTATTTACTTCCTTCCACTTCCAAAATCCTAATTCACCCATCGATCTACAGTTTAAAAGTAGGTACGCGGGAGTATTTTTCAACTCCATTTTGTAAATGCCTGAGGAAGAGCAAGGCTCGAAACGTTGCACATTATAATTGTCAAAAAATTACCAATTAACTTCAATTATCGTTCAAAATTGTCTTCAAAAACTTGGTGAGTCCTACCCTTAACTTGACCTTATATTATAACTTCACTTTGCGTTCCTGATTAATAGGCTAAGACTTAAGACTATTTTGGGCTTTCTGATATTACTAGATTAGATCAGCCGATATTTTTGTCACTGGACCAGCGTCAGTTACACTAAATGAGGAATACAATTTTGTTAGGTACTACTGCCTGGAGTTCTACCACAAACTTTAATTCATTTACTGCTATTTTTTCGTCCAAAATACATGTTTTGGGGCACAGTTAAAAAGTGTTTTGTGTTATTATAGGAGCTTGCACCCCCAAAGCACATACATAATTTTGTGCAATGCAGTCTATTACGGTACAAACATAAACTGTCTGCCTCTGTAAGCATTTAAGAACCCTGTGATTAGTCCCATGTACCAGCACATTAAATGTTTAAGTCCTTGTTCATATTAATTTTCTAATTCTAATATAAAGACTAAAACTCTAGAATATGCTGTATACATATCATTTAATAATCGAATTAAAAGCTATATATCCACTAAAAATATTTAATTTTGTGAAAAACTCAAAAATTCAATAGTTTGAGGGAGTTATTTAGCACTCCTTTCTGTGAGTCTACCTACCTTACGTAATTCATGTTGTTTATAACTTGTGCATAGAATTAAATTACAGGCAGTTCTCACAATAAAGTGTAGTAATATATATGGTAATGGTAATTCCACGAGGCCGGAACACAAAATGCAAAACACGTTGTTGATGACCGTCGAACGAGCGACGACTTGCCGATTGCAATTTTTGGTTTAATTATTCAAGAAATTATTATTACACACAGTTTTACGAGCTGGATTGCATTTTATGAATTTTTGAAAACTCTTGATGTTTTTCTCAAGCATAATACTCATTGTATGTCTACACCCCAATTATCATGTCATTGATGACGACGGCTATCTAAATAAAGTATGCAAATGTATGTGTGCCTGCAAAACCTCAAAAGGATGCATACCGAATTTAAGGTGCAAAATGACGCGTATCCAATTTTGCGTAAATACAAAGTGACGACTGACGCGTATCCATTTTTACAACTTTTTATGGCATAATTTTACATACTAAAAATTGGAAAAATGGATACGCTTCAATTTCCACCTTAACCTTTTCGAAACGGTAAGCTTTGAATGTTTTTGAAAATCGTGATTTCTAGTTTTGATCATTTTGAAAATGGTAATTTCTAATTTTTTGACCTTTCCAAAGATTTATGTATTTACTAGTTTTGACTGTTTTGAAAAAGGGTTATTTACTAGTTTTGACTGTTTCGAGAAAGCGTTATTTACTAGTTTTGACTGTTTTGAGAAAGCTTTATTTACTGGTTTTGACAGTTTTGAAAAAGTATCATCAATGGAATTAAACACTTTTGTTTAGCATTCTTCCCATGATTCACTAGTTCTGAATATGTTAAAGTGGGGCCAACGCGTCACTTTGCATTTAAGCGAAATTGGATACTCGTCCTTTTGCACCTTAAGCCTCGAGATGTCCATTCATAGCATTTGGCGTCATTTGAAAAAGCATTTCAATCAAATGACGTCAGTCCAGTCTGGGGTTTAAATAAAATATACAGAATTCATTCTACGTATGTAAATATGTCAGCAATTTAATACACTTTACACACATTTCAATTTCCTGTGTAGTATAAAGTGCTATCTACAAAAACAGTTTAAAAATAAATCATACAGTGGAATCCACATTATCACGTTGGGCAACATTTCCTGTGTGACCAGTAACAGATGTAATGAAGCTTTGGCTTAATCTTATTAACATTATTGGTTAAACATATTACGGCTATTTATACATTCTAGCAGAAAACTACTCATTAGTTAATTTTTATGCCCAAAGTTAGTAAGCTTTAGTGAGGTTGCCATTCTTAACACATTCCCCACTTAGAAGAATTTATACAAAATGAAATACCTTGGGAAATATACTGCATTTCCAGTACCAGTTCGGTACTGGAAACCATTGAAGGAATCCATTACAGAAGTGTTTATTTTACAAAGAAGCTTTTTCAAAAAGCATAAAACATGAAAGTAACATTTTCTAAAACGTGTAAAACTTGTAAATATCGCTTTCAAAAAGGTCAAAGCTAGAAATAACCGTTTTCAAATTCAAAAGCATGGCAAAACAAGAAATTACCATTTTCAAATTAGTCAAAACTCACAATTACCATTTTCAAATTAGTCAAAACTCACAATTGCCATTTTTAAAAAAGGCCAAACTTCAAACCTACCAATTAACATTTTTGTAAATGTCAAAAATTGAAATTAAAAGTTTTCAAAAAATGACGTAGTGCAACCGTTTTGAGTACAGGTTAACCTTTTCAGGACGGTGCTATAAATAGTTTTATATCTTTCTGAAAGTTTTAATTTCTTATTTTACATTTTTTTCAAAACTTTAATTTATTGTTTAGATCTTTTTAAAAGTGTTAATTTATTGTTTTGACCTTTTTAAAAGTGTTAATTCATTGCTTTGACCTGTTTGAAAGTGTGAATTTCGTGTTTTACATCTTTTTCAAAAGGTTAATTTATTGTTTTGTCCTTCTTGAAAGTGTGAATTTCTTGTTTTACATCTTTTTGAAAAGGTTAATGTATTGTTTTGTCCTTCTTGAAAGTGTGAATTTCTACATCTTTTTGAAAGGGTTAATTTATTGTTTTGACCTTTTTAAAAGTCTTAGTTACTGGTTTTGAATGATTTTGAAAATGTTATTTTTTGTAGTTTTGACCGTTTGAAAAAGTTAATTTCTAGAAAAAGCACTTTTGTAAAAAGCATTCTTTCCATGGTTTACCAGTTCCGAATAGGTTAAACATATCCAGCTCATTTACCAATACTCCCTTTTCATTCAAGGACACAGTTATTTCATTTTGCATGCTAGATTACACGGGTGAGATATGGGCTTTTGTAACTTCTTTGCAAAAAAGCGTAACTACGGCGTCTGCGGTAGTGCAGTGCCTGTGATGACGATGACGCTATCACAGTAAAGGGCTTTAAGTATTATCAAGATAAGAATAGGCGGTCATGTTAGCGGTGACGATAGCGGTGCTAGTATGGCCGGCCTCCTATGATGTAATTTGCAGGCGTATGGCTAATTATACAAAAATAATTTCGTCTAGTAAGATTGTATATAGTTCCCCATATAGGATGTTCCACTATACTATCATCAACAGTATTGTACTATATAGCCGTCTATAGGCACATGTATGTATGGTGGAAGATACATAAATGAAAAAGACGGGCAAGGACATTTTCTGCGTAGGCAATTTTTTAATAGGAGTTCCCATCACAAAAATCCTCAACTATCAGATAAATCCTAGATACAGATTTTTCACTTGTAAATTATAATGCAAATGTTCAAGTCAAATAGTTCACTCATTGCTCATGTTTATTGGGACAGTGCTAATTAATTGCTCGTTAAAACCCTATCAGTCTACTCCATCAACCCGTGCAATAATTTCTTTCTCTATACAATATAATGCAATATAGTGCCTAGCCGTAGCCTATAGGCACTATATAGTTTATATAGTTACATTTTTTTAAATATATTATTGTTATTTCCTTATTATTTGGCATGGATTTGCTCAATTTTTTTGCCTGACGTAGCCACGTTGACGTATCGTAGAGAGTCTTCCACAAAAATACAATCAAAATCACAATCAAGATCACACAACGTCTACCACGCGTAATTCACAAACGTAATCACGAGAGCAGAGGTTGTTGTAATCAGGGAGCGTGTTTGGTGGTTGATCTGGGATTTTAATTTAAATCGGATGGAGTCTTCCACTTGCCACTTCTGTAGCCTAATCAACCGAGAGCGTGGTGGACGGTGCTGGTGAAGGTGGTGAAGGCATACAATCGAACATTTGGACAACAAATTAATAGTTGGAGTGCCCTATTGCCTATCCTTGCTAGAGTTCAACTTTATATTAGTGGCACATTTAATATAATTTTGATTTCTCACCGGCCCAACTTCAACAGAAGCCACACGCTACTTGTGAGCTACACATACACTCAACTTTAGTTTTTTTTTAAATAACAAATTTTAAAACTCACAGGGATTCCACGGTAAGCAGTAGTGGCGTTTTAATACGTTTTTTTCTTGTATTTACTTTGCAATTTTTTATGCGATTTTGTTTATAAAACATCTTTTAAAAATACGCTTTTAAAAACAAGTTTAGTGAACCTGTTTGTGAAATAAGTAATCGTAAAATTGAACCATTCTTACTCAAGGAGAAACAACTTTTGCAAAACATCCTTTGGGTTTATGTGATTTTCAAGTAAACCTTGCTTTTGTTACACGAATTCAAACAAAAAGTAATATTTTTAAAAGCATTTTTTTAATACCTAACTTATAAATTGAAACCAATTTTAAACAAACCACTGTTAGAATACAAGATCTAAGATAATATTTTAACCTTTTCAAAACGGGCAGAAATAGAAATCAACATTTTGAAAAGCATTCAAAACTAGTAACTAACACTTTCAAAAAGGTTGAAACTAGAACTACACATTTTCAAAAAGGTCAAAACTAGAAATACACATTTTGAAAAAGGTCAAAACTAGAAATACACATTTTCGAAAAGGTCAAAACTAGTAATATGCATTTTCAAAAAGGTCAAAACTAGTAATATACATTTTCAAACCCGTTAAAACTAGAAATTACCATTTTAAAAAAGGTGTAAAACTGGATATACTACCGTTTCAAAAAGGTTAAAACTTGAAAAAAAACATGGCGGACGATTAGCAAGCACTATTATTTCGTTTTGTTTAAGCATAATATTACAGGTTAATTTTCATGTTTCTGTTTTTTTGGGTGTTTTTAGAATCCGGAAATTAGAGTTAAGATTGGACCGCAGTTCAAATACATCAAATTAACTATTTTTGAAAAAAAAATAAATGAAGCCATTAAAAATGCTTACCGAAGAATATCTAAAGGAGAAGCGTATAGGGATGGAATTGGGCCTTAGCATGAAGAATCATACGGCTGTGTTTGATATTGAAGATACATTTGATTTTAATTGGTCACAACAATGGATGCAAGCCCACTGGCCGAAAACAGTCTACTTAAGTGTGTTCTACGTCATCTTTATCTATTTTGGACAACAATACATGAAAACGAGAGCCAAAAGATTTGAGCTCCGATGGCTCCTTGCTCTTTGGAACTTGGGGTTGGCCACCTTCTCCATTATCGGGGTGTTCCGGGTGGGCCCAGAGTTAGTCCATGTCTTGAGGCAAGATGACGGCTTCCATCATTCTGTCTGCTATGCAAGGTAATTTCCGTTAAAAATTGTTGATTTCATTTAAAAAATTAAACAGTCACTTTTAAATTCCCCGTACAATTGCACATACATTCTGAATATACTATGAATAATATAATGGACATCCTATTATTCATGATAGAACAATTCCTAGAACGTAGCGAAATTATTTAGGAAACAATTACGACCTATTTCCGATTTTTTAAGTCCATGCAAACGATCCCATTGTAAAGATAAAATAGATTTAAGGAAATTATAGGGAAATTGAAAGGAGCTGAAAAAAACATTCAAAGGCACAATTATCCTTTCAAACTAACTTTACCGTAATTAGAAGGACTGTTAGTTGGGTTAACCCATTCGCAACTTGAAAACCATGGAAAGAATGCTTTACAAAAGAGTGTCTTCTACAAATTAACTTTGTCAAAATGCTCAAAACTAGTAAACACTTTCAAAAGCATTCCATACGAATATCCAACAATTTCAAAAAGGGCAAAATAAGAATTGCGCACTTATTTCGAAAGGGTTAAAACTAGCAACTAGCACTTTTAAAAAGGCAAAACATGAAGTTTACATTTCCAAGTACATTCAAAACTAGTAATAAAGCCTTGTAAAAAAGATCAAAACAAGAAATAACCTTATTTTTAGCCTATTCAAAACTGGGCAACCATGGAAAGAATCTTTTACAAAAGTGCTTAATTCAATAAATCAACTTTTTCAAAGCGCTCAAAACTAGTAAATAGCACTCTTTCAAAACGGTCAAAACTAGTAAATAACACTTTTCAAAACAGTCAAACTAGTAAATACCACTCTTTCAAAACGGTCAAAACTAGTAAATAACATTTTTTCAAAACGCTCAAAACTAGTAAATAGCACTCTTTCAAAACGATCGAAACTAGTAAATAACACTTTTTCAAAACGGTCAACCCTAGTAAATAACATTTTTTCAAAACGGTCAAAACAAACAATTTTAAAAGTTCCAAAAAACTACAAATTCCTATTTTCAAAAACATTAAAAATTAATTGTATTCTATTATGTTTCGAAAAGGTTCAAAAAAAGTCTTCAAAATGGATATATTACCCTTTCAAAAACGTTGAAGTTAAATAGGAAAAATAGCTTACATTTACTCTAATTCTCTGTTATTATTTGTGACATAATACATAATAGCTACCGGACGAACAACGTGTGTGGTTTTTGGGCGTGGGCCTTCGGTCTGTCGAAGGTGGTGGAGCTGGGGGACACGGTCTTCATCGTCCTTCGGAAGCAGCCCCTCATCTTCCTTCACTGGTACCATCACATCACCGTGATGGTCTACACGTGGTACTCCTGCGGTGAGTACATTGCGCCTTCCCGCTGGTTCATCTCCGTCAATCTCTTCGTCCACTCCTTCATGTACAGCTACTATGGCCTCCGGGCCCTCGGCTACCGCATCCCCAAGCCCATCGCCATCTCCATCACCTCCATCCAGCTCCTCCAGATGGTCGTCGGTGTCACGGTCAACGTCTACGCCTATCACGCCAAGAACAACGGCCTCGACTGCGTCATCAGCTACCGAAACATCCTCTCCAGTCTCCTCATGTACTCCTCCTACTTCGTCCTCTTCGCCATCTTCTTCTACAACGCGTATCTCAACAAAAGTAATAAATCAGCCAGAGTTTCCAAAGCGGCCATTAATGGAGCCACCGCTGCCGTCGCATCCTCCTCTAAGAAAGCTAATGGGGTGAAACACGACTAATGCCCCCCCCCACCCCCCAAGGAGACTGAGAATAATTAATTGGAATTAATTGGAAGGAATCATCTACATTGGAAATACTCGATACTCGACGGCTCATATGGACGGACATTGAGTGTCCCTAATCTAATTATGTTTTATAATATGTACATACAAATATATACGATTCTAAGCTTTAATTAGAATGAATGTTGATTTAATAGCGTGGTCGTTATCGTTATCGTCGTTTTTCTGTGAAAGTCATTTGAGAGATTCTCAGGATGGAAAAGTGAATAATAAAAAAATTCTATGCTTCAAATTACCTATGTGTAATGGCAGTGTATTATTGTGTATTGTTTCCATTTCTGTTTTAATAATTATTATTATTACGTGAATGTACGTCATAGAAATTCTGTCCAATTTATAATTAATTATCTCCTTCTTTCTGCGATCCATAAACAGCTGTCGATGACACACTGTGAGTCGTTCCTAGTTTAAAATGAACGGTATAAGGTATGATTAACGTAATTCGATGGACGTAAATCGTTGTTGTAAAATCAATCTGTGACACTTTGCCTTATTTATTAACTATTATGCTTTTACACGGACAAAAAGGTGATGGCATTGCTAGGCTTTTGTACACGGTGCCATTTACGCCACGGTTCATTGAACAATCTGTAATTGACGTCAATCATTTACGTACTTTTAAACTTTTAGGTATAAAAAGGCATTGAAAATATGGGAAGATTAGAAACTAATTTTGTATTTCAAGGCACAGTAAAACAATTTTATTATTTCTTGGTTCATTTTTAAATTCTATTCCAATAATAATTGGAAATATGGGCCACATTAAAATTTTGACACTCTTTTGCCTGGTGGGGTTCCAGTACATTAATTTCTGTGAAGGTAATTCCTATAGGATTTGTAAAATTGTTGAATATTTCTCATTACAAATCATTCTAGAGCTTTAGTAAACATGTATTTATATATCTTGGTGGCTTTTAAATAATTTAAAGTACAAATCCATTTTTGGCTTGCAATTTTACCCATTCGAAACTGGGCATCGATGGAAAGAACCCTTGATGAAAGTGCTTAGTCTACAAATTAACTTTTTCAAAAGGGTCAAAAGTAGCAATCAACATTTTTAAAAACATGAAAAAGTCTCAGCTAGCACGTTCAAAAATGTCAAAACTAGAAATTAACATTTTTAGAAACGTTCGAAAGTAGTAACTGACACTTTAAAAAATGTGGAAACTAAAAATCAACATTTTTAAAAACGTTCAAAAGTAGTAACTGACACTTTGAAAAAGGTGGAAACTAGAAATCAACATTTTTAAAAACGTTCAAAAGTACTAACTGACACTTTGAAAAAGGTGGAAACTAGAAAGCAACATTTTTAAAAACGTTCAAAAGT
>JAQFZC010003978.1:0-17223 GCA_034695205.1 Dicyrtoma fusca | reverse complement strand
CGGTCCATGAAGTGTCGGTTGCTGACGAACCAAGAGAAGGGAAGCCCATGTAGTCTCCGTTCACCAAACCCATGATGAACTTCCTACTTCAGCGTCACAGGAAAACAAATAGCTTGCTGAACCATTTTAAAAGTAATTAATGCTTTGTAAAAAGTATTAGATATATAGAAAGTTACCTATGATTCAAGGAGAGGAAACAACATAGTGCTTGTGCTCAGTGCTCATCAAGACGGATTACAGCATGCAGAATACCTTGATGCGTTAGGTCATCTGCCGAAAGATAAATAAAATCGTTAGATTATTAGGTTGAAGTCAGAGCAGTTTAATAGGTATTTCGTATTTTATTGCTGATACTGAAATTAATAAACTAAACCGTCTGACCCTTCGAGTATACTCGCAACAAGCTACGCTGCATTTTAAGGAGTGGACAAATATGGGAAGGCAATAATATTTAAATACTCATGTTCAAGCAAATAAAAGTTTGAAACACCAGTTCAAAGAGCGTATACCGAAGCTATCGAATCACAAATACCTAATTAATTCAAACTTACCTATATATCTAAATACGTTTTGGCATTCTTTCAATTCTCGGTGTCTCGGTCAATCACAGACATGGAAATAGTTAATCATACTAGCAAAAACAAGGAGCTGCCTACGGGTAACTTTTGTTATACATTCGCGCAAGTGGTCGCCAAATATTTCAAGAAAAGATAAGAAATACGTATGTATATAACTTGTAACGTAGAATGTAAGTACTCCCATAAGGAGTACTTGTGTACATATACTAAAACCATAAAATCGCAATTTTGAAGATGCCCAGATACTTGCCGTGACCTTTTCGGCTTCCGAATCTACTCTTCAAGGGCTTTCTAATGGTGTACCACATATGCGTGTAATCCATTTTTAATACTTTCCCCTTAAGAAATTTTGCAAAGTAGTATTTTAAAAATTGCTAGCATCTGGAAAATGGTTCTTAAGAGTGCATTCTTATACAAATAGTATTTTTTTAAATGGTGATTTTGATAAATAACATATTAATTATGTACGAACTTTAGAAATTAGAAATGACAACACAACCAATTACGGTTTGATAATTATACAGTACTCTATCGATTATATGATAACAATTATTATGACACCGGAGCTTGGTACATTACTATAATTCAAACATTCTACGCAATTTAAAAATATTTACAAAAATTATGAACCCAATCAACCCCAAATCAGCGCTCGAAACATATATTACTTAGTCAAGCTGTATTCCAAGTAAAAATAACCGTATTAACTTACTACCTATTTGTTAATTTCACTGCTTCGTTTCAGCATAGCCTCAATTAATTTTTTGTTGCGACATGAATTTGGTTAAAATTCTATTACATTATGTATCATATTTAACCGAGGGAACAATGCGTTTTTAAGTAGGAGCCTACATACAACACACTTGCTTTCACTATAGTCAGATTCGGACAGTTATTCTGGTGTTCGAGAGTATGTGCCGTCTTAACTTTAAATACCAGTCAGTAGTATCTCCACTTCTCATTCCGACACAAGCGCATAAATTACAAATTAATTAATATAATAATATAACTGCCATTACAAAACGTGAACAAATCAAAATCGAAAATACACAGGCAATAGTAAAATCTTGGCGCTCCCACTAAATCTTCTGTACTTGCCCCTAAAGTATCCGCACACCAATATACGCACTCTCACTCAACTCTGCATTGAATTCTTTATAAATTCAAAATTTTCCTAACTAAATGACATGACATCCTCTCCTTTTGCCGTTACGAGGTTGCAAATGTTAAATCTATTCAATAGTGATGAAGTCTAAAATTTGTTTAGCGGAAATAAGCAAACTCAAGATTTAACATTAAGTAAGTAGGTACTTAAATTAGATAGGGAATATGTAATTACTAACAACTCACCTGCACAACTCAACATTTTTTTGAAAACGACAAAATTCACAGTACAGAAGTTAGTACTAATTAGTAGGACGGAACGACAACAGACATACAGAAAAGTCCTTACTTAAAATTAACTAACGAATGTTACTTTGTCAGTGATTATTCTGATTATTACCATATTTTAAAAATTTAACAAATTCAAAATTACTTTTAACTTTGAACTTCAACAAGTGTTAGGTCCAACAACGGGCAACGGGATATTTTTGTCTAGAGTCTAACTAGTGTCTAAATACTATGTTAGGAAGTTATGAAATGAGTATACCAAGTATATACCTCTCAAAGATTGACTATTGACTTCAAAGTCAATCCGTGGCCGTGTCCGTAGTATCAGTCAGTCAGTCGAGTTCGAGGCCTTCGAGGTAGTGCACTTAGTGCAGACTGCAGAATGCACACAGAAACAACCCAAAAGCAACAGCTAATAAATCAATAAAATACCAGAAATCAGCTTTGAAATTGTACAGACTACAGACCACGACCAATAACCAACACCAACTATTTATTACTGAGTTAAGGAACTGCTGGTTAACTATGTTATACTATAGTCGTTTCACTTATGTTTTTCCTTTTTTTTTGTCATTAAGCGGGTATAACAAGTATAACCTATAGGTACATGCACTCCTAATAACTATATATTAACTCATCCTATATTATTATATTATCTATCTGTCTATTACTATATTATCCTCAACCTATATTAACCCACTATATTACAATTTAACCAACATAACGACAAGTAAAAGGGGAAGCAAAAGTATTAGTAGTGAACCATAAAGCAGCACTTTCCCAGTCAGTCCCAGTGTCAGTCAATGTCAAGGTGCAACATTATATATATGAAATATGACAATACAGATGATTGCTTTTAGATACTAGGCCCAATCTTTCATACCCCCAAAATATCCAAATTCAGACGTCAGATATCCTCTTTTGCCTTTTATTCTTAATAGCAAAATAAAACGTAACACCCTTCAGCTATTAATCGTAACATTTGGTAGTATGGTAACTAGTTATATGGGCGTAATTAAAATTTATTAAAAACACAAAAGCAAACCCAGTTTTCTTCAGTTATCTTTGAATTTTCCGCCATCTCTGCGGTCAGAAAGAACCTAGAAAAAGGATCTGTAATCTGTAATAATCTGTATTCGATGATCAAAATATTTGCATCAGATCAGAAAGCAATCAAACGAGCTAAACTATAATTAAGTATGTAAATTATACCAAAACTAACCCGTTTTTTGACTTTAACTACAGCAGACTGTAAAATAATGTATGAAAATATAACGAAACTAAAGAAAACGAGCCAATTTTTTCAAGCCATGCTGCTTGGCTGCATATTATTATGTAATATGGGCTTCGCCCCACTTGGTTATCTTTGAGGTTACGTAAGTTCTTCACCGGAGATTTGTTATATGTATTTGTGTTTTTGCTTATAGCTGGGATACAAACTAAATACTTATGGTATAATTCGTTAGAACAGTAAGGCTTAACCATACTTTTCATTCTCAATTTTCCAAATACCAAAACATTTCAAAATGAAATTGCAACCGGTAACTTAAATTACGTCCTCCGAAAGAGAAGTGCAATATACCACTTTAAAGGTACAGTGGAAACTCGGTTTACCACCGGCTCTCGATGTACCGGTTAACTCGATGTACCGGCCACTTTTGAAATCCCGGACAGAGTCCGTATCCACTAGTAGACGTATTCAGATAACGGCCAACTTTTAAACCGACCAAAAAAGTCGGTCCCCTGAGAAGCCGGTATATCGAGTTTCCACATGTAGAATAGAAGCTATGCGAATTCATCAAAATGAATTAATTTTTGATGCAACATTTGTGCGGGCACGGTTTTCCATGTTTTTTCCCCATTTTAAAAAATTTTCCAACTTTTAACATCAGATACCAAACCCAACTGAAGATCTGTAATCTCCTCCCCATTTCCGTCAGAATGGCGTCTAACACGACCACATTGGTCAACACTAAAGAAAAATTGTCTTTTCCCTGTTATTATAATAAATTATAGAAACTTTAGTAATTAGTAACAAGGGAGCTGCGGCCTTGTTTTTTTTCTTCTAACTGGCCTCTTACAGACCGTAGGCCTACGGGTAACTTTGTTACACTTTCGCGCAAGTACCCACCAAGTACTGGGGCACTACTATGTAGAAAAAATAGAATTAAGTAGGTACCGTATATTTGACCGAATTATCACCGGGGCTCAAATAATTGCCGGGGCTCGAATAATCGCCGGGGTCTAGACATGCTATATTCAATAATCGCCCGGGCGCTTATTCGGAAAATGCACCAACGCATTCGCAGCCCGTGCAGTTAGGCTTCCTTGCCTATAACAATAATTTTCGTTATGCGGAAAGGGCGTATATTTAAATACGTATATATGCCATTATTAGTATTAAATGAATAATATTATCTTATTCCGGTACTTGTAACATATATGTAATTAAGTTTGGTTGAAATGAAAAGCGTCTGATGGTTATGGCTTTTTAAACAATATTGTTTCTAGTTCTAGGTAATCTGAGAATTACATATTTTTGCATAAATAGAATTTTAAAAATTGTGAATTGCGTTTTTTGGTTTCACAATTTGCAATTCCAGTAGTGATTGTGAAAACAATTCTCATCACGCAGTGACCTATCGGAGTTCACGTTGGGGTTAAGTTATTTTTGCTAAACTAAATAAGCCAAGTGAGAAAATGAGAAAAAACAATGAATTGAAATTGTAATGTTAACACTAATTTTAGCTTTAACACAATTTAAGTTGTAGTGATTGGGAACGCGCAGTAGTTTTGTGATTTTGATAGTTTTCATTTTCACACAAAACCATTCACAAGCTCTATGCATTAACGCATAATCGCCGGGGCTCAAATAATCGCCGGGTTTGAGGCTCCAAGTTTGGATAATCGCCGCGGCGATTATTCGGTCAATTACGGTGTGTGTTATATGGCACGTATTGAGTCGTAAATCCCATTTAATTGCGTGTGTACATGGGTGTACGTACTCAAACCACATATTGGTTATTTTGACCCTGAAGATGCCCAGATACTTGCCTCGACCTTTTTGTTTTCTGGATGTACTTTTAAGGGATTTCCAATGGTGTATCACATGTGCGTGTAACTCCATTTTTAATTTTTTCAGCTAATTATGGGAGAAGATAGAAAATAGAAATAAATCGGGTTTTAAAGAGACAGACGTTTCGGGTTTAGATGTTGTTTTGTGCTTTATAACAAATTATTATAATGTTAAAATCCTGATCTTATTCTAAAGTCCCACTTTATATTATAACGGCGTACTCTCACCCTCACTATATTGTTCAGTTCTAGCTTGCGTCAATCCAATTCCCTTGTGCAATTTTCTATAACAACATCGTAATTAAGTTGGAACCAGGTGCTCAATATTTATTAGGATCGGATCAACACTGAAAAGATGTACTACAAGCTTCATGTTTTGGATTAAGTTGTTGATAGGAATATTGGATATTTTACCGTTCAAACAATCTTTATGTGAACAGACATCCTTTATTTTTTTTTATTATTGCATTACTTTTGATCAAACAAATTACGTGTTTTCTAAGGGGAGTTCCAACTAGAGGACACTTGACACTAATTATTATATGCAATTGGAAAATAATAAAACACAACGAACATTAACTCCAAACATACATGACGTATTTGACGCGGTTTTTTTTTATTACAAAATGTCTACACGCAAGACAAACGAGGTCTACACCTAAACAGATATTCATATTTTAAATATAATAATTGGCGTCCACATCAAAACAAACTCATGTACTGGAATTCGATACTTTTGGATAACTGCCTTACAAGTATCAAGGTAATTAGTATTATTTTGTGAACGTTCATGATTTCTGAGCACTGAATTTTCATTATAATTACATCAATTTTGCCTGTAGTTTGTAAAAATTTCTTGGAATACAGTCAACGTCGTCGACAGAATTAATAAATTTAGTGAATTCAAAACTTACACTTTGCAGCCAGCTCAATTCCACTAAACACAAAAGTCCTAAAATTCGAGTTTGTAAAAGTTATTTTTGCAAACAAAAATTATGTATGATGATGTGATGCTTGTAAATGAGTACGTCAAAAAATAACAAGCCAACAACTTTCTGTAAAACCAAATTAAATTTGGGTAACTGCTTATCCGTTGGTCATTTAAACTTAAGTTGAGTCCTTAATAATGATCAATCTTGCGACACTCGCACGCATACATCGTTGGTTGAGAAAGTATCCTTTTCAAATCTCATTACATAGTGATAATGATGCATCAAGGACAATAAAAACGATTACTCTCTCGCCCACAGTTACTACATATATTAAAAATTGTTTACGAAACACCAATCATTATTAATGTAATTGTGTGTAATCTACAACATCCATCATTGAGGATTTGCATTTGGAGCAACGTCGGGCTGCTCAAAATTAAGAAAGTCCCAAATCAGTATAGTGTCATCATGAGAACTGCTCACTATCTGGAACTCGTCGAACTGAAGCCGAAAAACGCGACCTGTGTGTCTCTGTAAGCAAAATAACAACAAAAGGTTTTATGCAGATTATGAGTGTACGCCATTTATTGTATTATATAAAGAAGCATACGACTGCGTAAAAAAATACACTGCTATAATTCTCAAAATTTCAATTGGTATACTAATTCTATCCTGATACATTGTGTTTTATATTTTCACTAAAATGTCAACGAGACTTACCACAAGGGTTCGGAGGCAGAGAGAAGATGCTGGCGCCCTAGGATCGAGCGCAGCTTGGAGATCCCATACTTTGATTTTCCTGCAATACAGTAAAACTTGTCTTACTAAACCACACTACGTAGCTACAAACATTTTTACTATTCAAGCACGTCTTTCGGAAATGACTAACTACTAGTACGTACTGTATGATATCCGAAGTTTGGCACAGTACAGTAAACACAGAATAAATCTAAAAGCATTCGAAACTATGCATAAAAATTAGATTAGAGTGAAGAGGAGGAAGGTTAGAAACAAACGACGGGATAATTTTCCGCAATTGAGTAACCGATTCACTCGTCTGAGGTGTCTTCACAATGAAGTTAATTAATAAGAAATCTCACCCATCGTAAGCTCCACTGACTATGCGCTTGTTATCGAACCGAATGCATCGAACAAGTTCTTCATGACCTTCTAGAACTTTCAAACATGCTCCACATTCAATATCCCACAATCTGCACAAATAATAGATATTTATGTGCATGTTACATTTCCCTTGGTTCAAAATAAGAAATACATGACTGTAATTGTTTAGAATTTTTAGTAGAAATGTCTCCGTTCAATTAAGGAGGCAGAATTGCACTAACCTAATTGTGTTATCAGAGCTTCCACTAACTACGAGCCTGTCACGGTACTGGAGACATGCGATTCCCCTCTTGTGACCATTAAGAGTGCGTACAAACTCGCAGGAATTTGTGTTCCAAACCTTCAAAATAATATATTATTTTCAACTTCAAGAAGTTATTGGCCTCGTCAGGAAGCTTCAAGGCTTTATGTAATCTGTGAAGGTATTTATAAACTTGTAATTTTTAATTTTGACAGGTTATCACTCACTTTAATAGTTCTATCACCAGACGCCGAAACAATGTACTTTTCGTCGAAGTCGACAACATTTACAGCAGCTCGATGTCCTACCAACACTCTGTGCAAATTGATATCAGTCGCTGAGACCATGTCCCATACAGCAATGCTTCTATCCTATAGTCATGCAAAATTCGAAATATGAAGCTACAAGTTGTTTATACTCCCGACTGTTATTTCATATAAAGATATAGTTCTCGGTTTCATTAAACAATCAATTACCTTGGAACACGTGACCATCATACCATTACTGAACCGCAAATGTAAAACCGCTTCGCAATGATGAATCAGGGTATTGACCATTTCTCCGGTTTTTACATCCCAAACACGTACGGTTGAATCACTGGAACCACTAATAATCACTTTTTCGTCGTACTGGAGGCACAATACAGACCCTGTATGACCCGTTAGCACCTTCAAATAAAAAAAGTTGCGTATTATTAGCATTCGTTGCAGTAGATTTATTTCAGTTAAATTATCCTTCGGCATAAAATAACTCACCTTAGTACACTGAAGAGACTGTCTATCCCAGATTTTAATAGTATTATCACGCAAGCCAGATACGATTTTGGTCTCATCGTACTGGAGGCAATATACTCCCTTGGAATTCTCAGACCGACAATTGATTAACTGTAAATTTGGTTCGCCCTTTAACCAATTGCTTTCGATACTCTAAACATTTCAACAATTTATCGTTGTTTAAAAAGCCAGTTTTAACTAAATGAAAAAAGTAGCCTAAAAAAATTCGATTAGAAAAGATTTTAATAGCGTATATGATAAAGCTGCTTTTCAAGTCAGTATTTTACCTGAATGTCTTGTATTATACGAGGATACAGGATTCTATAAAAACTGTTTTCTGGATGAGACAGGCCCGGCCTTGGTTTAAACAGGTGACGAATCCTAAAATGAAGAAAACATAGTTTGCAGTGTATTCATCTATAATTCAAACATGACATGACAGAATGCAAAACTTTCCCTTGAAATTAATTACATAAGACGAATGTAAAAATATAAACTCGTCCATTTTTACACTATTTTAAAGGCAACTAAAACTCATCAGTTAGAATCTTAATCTTAGAATACAATTATTGCTTTACTTTAACATCGCCTACTTTTTCGCGTTGCAGTTATTGGTAGGAACACTTGAAACCAGCAAAAGCTCAAAAGACTCACAAATAAGTCTGCTATACTAGTTCAAGCTGTAATGTTCCTACGAAAATGCTATTCTATTTAGCGCAAAAAATATTTAACAGATTACAAAAATGCGCTTAGTCGTTATAACGTGCTACGGGAAAATACTGAATACCTCAGAATATTATAATTACCATCCACGACGCTCTGCAAGACCCTTCCACAAAGAATCAGTACGAACTTTCCGTTCAATCAGTTTCTTCCACAGCATTGCATCTGAGATGACCCGATTCCACTCTTTACACACGAGCTCAGCCGCACAAAGAGACTTTGCATCCAAGAAAGACAAGATTGTCTCCGCTATATGGTCAAGCCCTTTCTCTATTCAAATTCAAATGAAGCAAATTTTTTCATTTAACTAATCTTTTAACTGAATATCTCACAAGGATGCTAACACATTATCCTTATCAATTAAATTCGATGTAATTACAAGCTAAAAAACGGATATTAGAGCGTATTAGAATTCACAAAGTTCAGTGGCCACGGAACCGGTGGGACAAAAGTCTACCCACCCCAGTCAGTTTAACGTGCCGCAGCCACTGATTAAGTTTACTTATACTTACTCGGAAGTAATGTGACGAAATCCCGCTGTAGCATAGGTGTGAGAAATTCGTTGATTTGTCCATGCTGGTAGTGGCACATTCTAAGGAGAAGGCTCTCTAAAAAATCCACCTGATCAGCTTCTGTCCACGTTTCGAATTTATGCAAACTTTTGTCCTTATCTTCAGTATACTGCTTGGATAACTCTCTCCCAGGAGTCTCGTCCGCCAGGTCACTCATTTCCTCGTTGAAATACATCATGGTGGTAACCGGGGACTGAATAAATTGTATATAAATAGATTCAAATTAGTGTTGCATTGACAGATTAGTAGAACTTGAATAATATGTACCGAGAAGACAATACATGTTATGGTCTGAGTAAAAACTACTCGGATGAATTTTTATCGTGTTTGGATTTACTCTAAAAAAAAGAATGGACAATTTCCATTTCTTTACGAACAGTAGCAAAGAATATTATGGACTGTGTAAATAGGTATGCAATAGTGTGCATGTACATCTTAATCCTTAATATTAACAAAATAGTTCTTTCATGGCTTCCAAATCACAGAATAAGAGCCTTAAAATCAAAAGAATAAATGCAGAACGCCCTGAACTAATATGCAAATCAATACAGTTAGCAGATCCTAAATAATTTCTGTAGACTGTTAACTGTAAAGTCATTTGCGCTTCAAAAAATGTAATTTTGCCAAGTATACAGCTACACAATAAATAATATCAATAGCTAATCTTCCTGTACACAGACTGACACCTGATACAAATCAACGATTTCTTCAGTAAATCTTTACACCCCTAATGTTTATGTATATATCGTCGTGAAATAATACTAAACACATATATTACTACACGCCTTTCATACCTGACTAATTTCTTCTGCAGATTTTTCAGTCTCCATGTCTTCGAACACTCGAGACTCACTTCTTGGCAGGCTTTGGGAGCTTGTGGAATCCTCCCTCGATTCACTTTCGTCAACCTCGAACGAATCCAGTGGAGCCTGACGGAGGAAACAGATTATTTGAATAAAAACAGACTAATACCAAGATGGTTATCCACACTAAAATTGATTCTCTGCAGTTAAGTTATACCTCACAGTCTCACCCGCTCTTAAACGGCTAGCTAGATAAACCTAGTCTATATGACAAGCTATATTGGTTCAGCGTGTGCCTATGCAAGACGTATGACTGCATTTCAGTTGCTTTTTTGTTTTTTTTAGAGTTTTAAGGTGTTTATTGTACTGGCTTTTGCTACTTGCGAATTCAAAACTTAGAATAGATCAGATGCGGTTCCAAGACATTTACATATTACTAATAAAAACGTGTACTAGCACGAGTAACGCTCAAAGGCTACCCTAACAGTTAAACTATATTAAATTTATTACATTTTACATTGCAGTAGTCCCAATCACTTCCAAAAACGGTCACATTACTACTACAAAAAGCTACATGGAACGATGGAATATGGATTAGAACAGTCAACGTCAACGCCAACATTCATTCGACTTTTTAACTAACACTACTTCTAATACGACCATCGAACAGATCTTCACATTTCAGAACACGCATACGAAGGACAACATGAAAATAATTATTTTAATGACACAAATTAAATCACAAAATTAAATGAAAGTATCAACCAAGGCAACCTTTGTAGCCGTTTTGTCCTATCCATTTATAAAAATGCTAATAATTTATAAATAAATTAAAGGCGCTTATTATGGCATTGAAACTGACTAGTGAGATTGATTTTCTTTTGGTGGAGGGCTGGAAGCAGACTGCTAAAAGAATTAACCCCTTTCCGACACCACCATACCGCGTTTGAGCAAATCATGCAGGCTAAACTTTCAAATTAAATATTAAACCAAAACCCGACGGATACAATAGTGTATCACTCAAAAAACATTAACCCAATGTAATACGAACTACGCACATTTCAGTAAACAGACTTTAGCAGGGCGAATCTTATCATACAAAATATAAAATGATACAAAAAAAGGCTATAACAAATCGTCAGTTTATTCTACTAATCACATTTATTTGTACCTGTGTCATTTCCTAAATTAGAAAACAATTTTTATCCCATTCACTTGCTAATCTCTTTGTACACGCAGTATGGCGCACTTAAACCTCGAAATTTCAGTTTACTCTAGAAAACCAATAACGGGGGAGGGGACATGGGGGCTTAAAAGCAAAGAAAGTTGACGTAGTAGCTTTTTTCTTACTCATTAAAAGTAAACAAACAGGAATGCAATGCAAAAGAAAACATTTTGCTCAAAATAGGCTTAGATCCGTACTTCGTTGATTGAAATATTCTGAATTAATAAGATTAAACCTTTAGGCACAATCAAAGCAGTAATCGCAACGCAGTGTTAGTTTCGTAAGGCTTGATGTCAAACTTAAGTAAATTGGTTTAGCACCTACCAGAATGACGTAGACCTCAGTCAACTATTTCAGCAACAGTAGAGAGACCAAAACTTATCAAACTTTCCCAAAAGATATCATACAGCTATAATGCTACCACTACTAATTGTTGGTAAGAAAACGAAGATATTATTTTCCAAGTTTCCAACTTTTAAGAGATACAAACATGCTATCATTAACCCAACCAGCCTCTGTTATCCCTCTCACAGTCATTACATTTTAATGTGCTTGCAAGTAATTTTTGACTACAATGCCTTTCAAATTCATGGAAATCACCACGTTCAAAAGCAAACAGGTGTACACATATTTGCTAAGTAAAATACTTCCATACTAGCGCCTGTCATTACCATTTCTGATTTCTTGTCAACACAGTATAGGATATAAGTTCGTGATAATGCACCAGTATGTTTAATCTCGACGAATAAAGTAATTAAATTATAAAACAGATATGCATGTACATACATACGTACTGACGAATGTTCACATATAGCTACAGCGTAATGCTAACGCATACGTATACTTTCTTTCAAATATCTGTATTTTACCAAATACATTCTAAGAATGGGATAAAAATTGTATGTAAATACGGTGTTTATTCTGCAACGGAATCAATCAGACTATTTAAAAATGATTTGAAAATTTAAAGTAAAATTCCAATAGAGATTATTGTCAAATTCTTAATAAAGGTGCATGCTTTGGCCTGTTTAACAATATTTAATATTGAATTGATTGTATTATCAGGCTAGACTGGGCATTGTAAGTTTATAAGAATGTAGATGAACAATAGGCTAGTCTAAAATCTAGACGCTTCGCTAGACTCCAAACTTACGATGCTATAGTGCCATAATCATATATATCCTTCAATGTAGGACATACGAGAGAAACTGAAGTTGGTTTCCAAAAAGGAATTGCTTGCAGTTATACCCGTTTAATCATTGCACATTCACATTCTATTCGAAATACTATCATAATTACCTGAAATGGACGACTGGAAAACATTATATTACAGTATCATCTCGATATAAATAAGAACACAATTTGCATTCAACTTAATTTTTGGAGCTTTTAAAACATCGCTGCATGGCTGCATGAATACTTTTCCAAAATAACATTATTGTGCTAGTACTTACATAAATGATAAATGGGTATGACTGACTATACCGATTTGTACATTGAATATTACTAATGGAGTAGATTAAATCAGTAAAATATAACACTGTTCAAAATGTAGAGAACTGGCAGTCAGTGGACACTCTAATATAGTACAAAGACAATTGTGTTTTCACAATTTTTTATACAAACAACAAAAATCAAAAAAATGAAGCACTGATTTAGCACCACAACAAGTAAGTACTTTTCATCTTGTTTGGCTGGGTCTTTCTTGTTGCATTTTCTAATTTCTTATCTCGTTCACTCAAAAAAATCACTCAAAATAAATAAAATTCAGATTACCGATATCACATCTAATATAAAAACATCGGATCCTCCACCTGCGCCGAAGAAAGGTGACAATCAAAAGTAATAATAACTCCATCTAAACAATCAAACTGAAGATATATTTAATATTTTCGTTCATCGTAAGGGCAATATCTTCCATTTCGGATCGCGGCTTAAACGACAAACGATATTTCGTGTAAGTTCTACTCCAATTAATGTGTTTTTTTAATTCTTCCTTCACCATAAAATTCTGCCTCTAGCCCCACCTTATCACACTGCTGTAAAAAGTTAAGGCAAGTTAAAAAGTGAACACTGAAAGAACAGGTGACAGGTACTCCTCTGTACTGTTGACTCTGCACTCTGCACTGTCCACTTACATATTTACACCATTACGACACATTTCAACTGCTCATTTATGACTGGGACGAAGATTTATTCCCCGAAAATTCGTCACATGAAACTTACAAAACTTATAATTAGATGCTAACAGCACACACCTAATCGGTCATGCCTATAGATAGAAGATATAGTTCACTGAGTTCAGAATTTTTAAGGTACCCTGCCTGGTTGCGGCTTTCGTCCTGGTTCTGGTTACTCTGCTCTAAAAGAAAAAAGAACTAACAAAACGAAAAGAAACCACACCACGACAACAACAAACAACTTCAACAACGCCAACAGAATTTCAAATAAAGTCAGCCGAGCTGACTATAGTCAATAGTTGACTGACTCAAAGCTCTCGTGATCACTGATCAATCACAAATTATTAGATAAATACAAGAGTAATCTTCTATCACACAAACACACACATTGACTACAAACCACAAACAACTGGTAAAATGAGAAGCCCAAAGAGATCAACTCTTAAATTTTGGAGTTCCACACAATCCAATTATCCAATTCCAAGTACGATACGATTCCACAATTCCATTAACGACCGAGAACCGACTACTACAAACAGATACGTACATTTAATTCCAAGAACCCCATAATTGACGAAGCCCAGGCCCACAAGAACAGAAACAAAATGATGAAGGACAAATATCAAGACATACAAAAAAAATAAGGGAAGCACGTTACATTTCAAAAACAACACAAAATTAGTGCACAGTCCCTTACCTCTCAATTAATTTCCTTGACCAGCTGAATAATATTCGTTACGTCGTCGACATTTAGAAACCAATATATTGATGGGGTCCTTTTTTCTTTGGAATATATATATATTGGAATATATATATATAAGTAGTAGTAGTAAGTACTGGATCCACTTGTACTTATTCCAATCGTTGAAACCCTCTCTCCTTAGATCCGAGACCGAATATTGACAAAAATTCAAAATTCAAAAATCCTTCGTCATCCGTCCGTGTAGTCTAATACTGCTTAGTTTGTGTGGGCTTTTAAAAAAAGGCAAGAAAGAAGCTGTAGTGCCTATCTATCTGAATATGCCAAAAAAATGGAAATCCAGCCTCCAGCACCAATATTATTTTTGTTCGAAAAACAATCGAAGTACCTGTCTAGAGTCCTTCTCTGTAGTCTGTATACAATTTATAATAATATCTAGGTAGTATTGTGTATGTGGCATACATGAATTTGTTGTGGTTTTTTTTGTTTTGTTGGAGACAGGGAGCCCGTACAAGTTAAAGTAAAACTCGCAACAACAACCCCACCAACACACCAAGTCACCAAACGTATCCCTATCTCTACCTATACGTATGGGGATTTAAACTCTCACGAGTGCTTGCTTACGATAGATGATAAATAATACGAGTCAGTGTCTGTCTCTCTCTCCTCAACTTCAACTACTAGTTGACTATAACAACTTTAACTACAAGAGACTATAGGAATAGCCATTATAGCAGAGGGCCAGTGCCAGAGAAGATAAGTACTACTACTACTTGGGCTCTTCCTTCTTCTTCTTCTTGGAGGCAATATGTCATCGGATGGGTCTCTCTTGTTGATACAGGGAGATAGTAGTGGTGGTAGTAGCAGCAATAAGCGTACATGGCTGTTGGAGTTTTTTTTTTATTCTTTCATTTTTGGATGTGGATATTGTGGAAGTAAGCGCAGTCACTCGAAGGTACTCCCTACCATTGCCAACCATACAATTTCTCCAACGATAGTAAGTCTATACACTTGTATACTTTTGAGAGGCTCTTTTATGCCAGGACCGAGCGACGCAGTCACTGTACTCACTGTACTGTCTGTAGTTTTTAGTCAAGTATTAGTGGTAGTGGCAGCAGGTAGTGCTGTTGGAGATGGGAGATCTCTTGCTTGAACTCAGTTGTTGGACAGGGCCTTTAGGTAGGAAAGGAACTCACAAGTCACAACACACACACACAGTCAAAAGGAGGTGGAAGGAAAGTAAACCAAAATCATCAAGAAAGAATGGCGGACGATGACAGATCTTATTGGGTACATGCGTACCTACCTACCCAACTTACTACCCACAGACACAGACACACCGAGTACAATCCGAGTACATATCTAGCCATCTTACTATCCCAACCAGCATACTATATAGTATGTACGTACCCAGTACCCATCCTTTTATAGTGTTTATAGTTATGCTTGTATATATTCAGTCCCCCAGTCCCCTCCCAATAATAAAACTACAAAAGTGCTGAATTATACTCAAAAACAGAGTCCAATCCGAAGTTCCAAAGAGTTCCTATACAGTCAGTGTAATAGTACTTACAGTATTACTTGTATTACAGTTAAATACCAGACGCAAGTCTTTGCCCTTTTACCATTCCCACCAACGACATCTCCCCGCATCTTTGAGCACCGCAGAGCTTACTTTTGAGGGGTACTATAATGTGTTTCTCTCTCTCTCTCATCTTCAGCTCTTTAAACTTGAATAATAGGGTTCTTACGTATACCAATAATATGTATATGATCTATCATTCAATATTTATAAGTATGTTCTCTTCTTTCCGTAATTACCTATTTCGGTATCAGAGAGTACTTTTCTTGTAGGGTAGGTGTGCCTAATTATGATAATTTCTTACTAGACTGGTTTTCAAACCGATCACACTATGAATTTCACACAATCTTCTCAAAGGCTGATTGTATCAAAAATAAAACAGGCAGATGATTCCATCGAATTTTTCTAATTGAAATGATGAATTATCACAATTAGGCACACCTACCCTAGCTTTTACTTCACACTTAAGCTAATTTATTCGATCTGTTCACAAAAATAGCGTAGAAGACGCGCACATTATAAATACGAGATGTGTAGTCGGTATCATGACTTGATAAGGTGATGACGATATGGCTTTCATGGATGTCTCGAAGTCTCGATGACTTAGTGGTTCGACGTTCGAAGTAGTAATGCTATATAATACTTCTACTCCTGTCTAGTGCAGGTAGACAGGTAGGTGCATTTAATTGCAGGGGGGCGGGGGGGATATAGCATCTATTCTCAATAATGCTTCTTTGATGGCAAAATTAATTCCTGGAAAATAAAAATGATTATGACAATTAACTGAGTGTAAGTAAACTGATGCTGTAATAATTACTAAATTGACTTTAAATGTATAAAATTAGGAGTATTACAATGATTTTAAAGGATATCATCTTGCCCGGGTATTGCAACTAGGTATATATATGTATGCATGATGATATATGTGGCGTGACTTTTATTATGTGGTTTTGGTTTTAGGAACGGTTCCGTCTGTCTGGCTACGATACGCGTTGCCTTTTAAATAAAAACAAAGACATGGACTGTAATCTATGTACGTACACGTACATACCTTAAACGACCGAATTACCGCCTAGGATCAAATAATCGCCAGGGCTCGAAAAATTGCCGGGGTCTAGACATGCTATATTCTATCAGGGTATATATGAGCCAGCCATTTGCCGTTGTACATACCCTTGTACATACCCATTGTTCTATTCGTTCAGCGTTCACTCTCTTATGGGGTAATCTCATCCGTTGTACATACCCTTGTACATACCCATTGTTCTATTCGTTCTGCGTTCACTCTCTTACCTCGTACACTCACCGTCATGGTTTCTCTTTAC
>JAQFZC010003977.1:0-17223 GCA_034695205.1 Dicyrtoma fusca | reverse complement strand
AAATGCAAAGGTTGAGATCTGGACGTTTTTCAAAAGTGCAAATCCTTGAAATACGGAAGTTTTTAAAAAGTGAGTATCCTTGAAATCTGGACGTTTTTTAAAGGAAAGGCAAAGGGTGAATCTGAATGTTTTAAAAAAAGTGCAAATGGTGACAAGTGGACTTTTTAAAAAAAAAGCAAATGCTTACATTTTTTTAAAAAGTGTATGGCGGGAAATTTGGACGTTTTTAAAAAGTACGAATCAGGAGATCTGGACGTTTTTAAAAAGTGTATACCTTAAAATCTGGGCATTTTTTAAAAAGAGCGAATTGTGAAACCTGGAAGTTTTGAAAAGGTGCAAATCCTTGAAATATTGACGTTTCCAAATATGCAACACGTAAAATCTGAACGTTTTCGAAAAGTGCAAAACGTGAAATCGGAACATTATTAAACAGTGCAAAACGTGAAATCTGAACGTTTTCAAAAAGTGCAAAATGTGAAATCGGAACGTTTTTAAAAAGTGCAAAACGTGAACTCTGAACGTTTTCAAAAAGTGCAAAACGTGAAATCTGAACGTTTTCAAAAAGTGCAAAATGTGAAATCGGAACGTTTTTAAAAAGTGCAAAACGTGAAATCTGAACGTTTTCAAAAAGTGCAAAACGTGAAATCTGAACGTTTTCAAAAAGTGCAAAATGTGAAATCTGAACGTTTTTAAAAAGTGCAAAACGTGAAATCGGAACGTTTTTAAAAAGGGCAAAACGGGAAATCTGAACGTTTTTAAAATATGCAAAAAGTGAAATCTGAACGTTTTTAAAAGTGCAAAACGTAAAATTTACCATTTTAACTATGTAGCAAAACGTTTTATATTGACCACCTTTCACAAAAACGAAGCAAAATAAAGACGTTTTTTTAATAAAAGCAACGCAGTTTCTGCAAAACGCGGAATTTACACGGAATTTTGAAAAACTATCGAATCAGTACATAATAATATTTATGTTTCCATATTTATTTTACGCTTTCAAAAACTGTAGTTTTGCAGTTGCTACTTATTTTTATTGCTTCTATGAAATGGCTGAAGTAGTAACTGAGGGGCCCCTTGGCTTGGAGTTAAAGTTGGTTCTGGGTCTCGTACAACTACTCTTCTGCTGAGCTGGTGATGTTGACTGTGCTGGTGAGAGAGCGAGTCCGTTGGGTCTCTGTGTCGGGTATGTAGCTACCCGGTTCGGGTTCTTGTTCTAGTTGTTCGGTTTGTTGAAACTCAAAATATCTCCCTCCCGTGTCTCCCACATCACCACCGTCGTCCAGGGGTCCTCCATCCACTACGTCAGCTCATTTTTTTCGCCTTCAAACTTTTCCACTCGCATCATCAGCCCAACTAGTACTACATAGTACATAAGTCATCATTGACTTTTAAGAGATCGTTGCATGAGCTCATATAAAACCAACACCCGTACCAGCAATCGCTCTATTTTATAAGACGTTTCTTTTCCCTAACTTTATCCGAAACCTATCCGGGACTGGGAAATGGAAAGAAAGAATGCTTTACAAAAGTGTTCTTTCTTCTACAAATTATGTTTCAAAACTGTCATTACTAGAAATAAATAGAATTTTCAAAAACATTCAAAACTAGTGACTTGCACCATCAAAACGGCCAAGACTATAAATCGCTATTCAAAAATATTCAAAAGGAATAATAATAAGCACTTTAAAAAAGGTCCAAAATAGAAATCAATATATTCAAAAATATTCCAAACTAGTAACTAACACATTAAAACAAGTCCAAATAAAACATTAACGTTTTCAAAAAGGTCAAAAATACAAATCAATAGTTTCACAAACATTAAAAACTACTGAATAACACCTTTTCAAAAAGGTGCAAACAAGAAATTATCGTTTTCAAAAAGGTCCAAACTATAAATTAACATTTTCAAAACCATTCAAAACTAGTAACTAACACTTTTAAAAAGATCCAAACAAGAGATTAACGTTTTAAAATAGGGCAAAGCTAGAAATCATCATTTTCAAAAACATTCCAACCGACTAAGTAGCACTTTTTCAAAAAGTTCAAAACTAGAAATTAACATTTTCAAAAAGGTCAAAACTAGAAATCACTTTTTTCAAAAACATTCCTAAATCACTAACACTTTCAGAAAGGTCTAAACAAGAGATTAACGTTTTCAAAAAGGGCAAAACTAGAAATCATCATTTTAAAAAACATTCCAAACGACTAGGTCACTAAGAAGAACATTTTCAAAAAGTTCTAAACTAGAAATTAACGTTTTCAAAAGGATCAAAACTAGAAGTTAACATTTTCAAAAGGATCAAAACAAGAAATAACTATTCTCAAAAACATCCCTAAACCACTAACTAATACTTTCAAAAAGGTCTAAACAAGAGATTAACGTTTTCAAAAAGGGCAAAACTAGAAATCATCATTTTCAAAAATATTCCAAACAACTAGCTCCCTAAGTAGAACTTTTTCAAAAACGTCTAAACTAGAAATTAACACTTTCAAAAGGATCAAAACTAGAAATTAACATTTTCAAAAGGATCAAAACAAGAAATCACTATTCTAAAAAACATCCCTAAACCCCGAACTAATACTTTCAGAACGGTCTAAACAAGAGCTTAATGTTTTTCAAATAGGACAAACCTAGAAACCATTATTTTCAAACTCAATCACGTTCAAGACAACAAGACTACTAAAAAACACTTTTTAGAAAAGTACAAAACTACACATTAACCCCTTCCAAAAAGTTCCAAACCAGAATTTAGCATTGTACAATTAAAAAATGTGACCGTTTCAAAAAGGTTAACTTTTCCCCTTCCACTCTTTCCCGAAGGTAACTTGGGGACGACCCCTTACTCCGACTTTTTCCCTCACTTGTTCCTTCTTCAGCTGTTCTCACTGCCTGCCCGCCTGCCTGCCTTCGTCTTGAGTTTCTTCCGTCTTGTTCATCAGTCAGTCAGTCAGTGAGTCAGTCAGCTACTCGTGAGTGAGTGAGTGAGTCCCAGTCCACCAGTCTGCAGTCCACCAGACGACAGTAGGCCACACAGTACAGTCACAGCCACCAAAAACTACCAACTACCAACTAACGGACCAAAAAACAAAAAAAAAAGACAAAAAATAAAATAAAATAAAATAAAAAACACACCGAAACCCGAAACACCGAAACTGTCGCTTAGCTCCCATTAATTCTCGTTATCTCCATAATTCAGTGCACATGTAACATTCTATTTTATTTTTCAGTGGGGAAACAGTGACACGCAGTTACGAAGGAAGATACATTCAACATTCGTCGGTTTCCGGTTTTTATTCCAATCTTAGAAATTCTTCGGTTCCCGTTTCCCCGTTTTTTACTCCCGACGAACTACTGACGACTGTGATCTGTCTTTTACTGTTGAAACCTTCAAAAAGAAGCAAGGCAGCAGCCCCCGCATTCCTCGTCTGTGGAAGAACGGTCAACGGTTGACGGTTGACTGTAAACTGTAAACTGTTTCAAATATTGCCTGAACAGTTGACAGTCAATTCAGAAAAAACGGTTTTGCAATTTTGAAAAAGATTTTTGAAAATGGATTTTACTTTTGAAGAGCGTGACTGGGAAAAATTCGTCGATTTTTGAGAATTCCGAAAACTTCGTCTGTCAACTGTGACTAACAACTAACCACTGAAGTTCGACAAACTCGGTAATTTAAAACGCGATCCTTCACTTCACGTATGACTTATGAATCGTAAATAATTAGGAAATCAACAAAATTACTACTAAATTACGATTATTGTGATCATCATCATCGTTTATTAAGATTGTGTTAAATCAAAATATTTTAGGACCAAGAACGGAACTTCCGACTCTCAACTTTCGGTTTTCTGGACTTTGTTGAGTTGCTATTGCAAAATTTGGACTGTGCTCTATTTTGTGATGGGAAGGGATGGAGGAGCATGAGAAGTTGAAGTTGCTTCTTCGCCCATCTCAACATTATCAACTAATTATGAATTAATTCGTGAAGTAGGTACCTACAACCTACACTAATGATCAAACTCCTGATTATTGATTGTAATTAATTAATTCTTGAGCTCCCGTTTCATCCTTCGACCAACAACCAAGAAAATAAAACACTATCAAACGTCTTACAAAATTACGGAGCAGATTCATTAATTATGGACAGAACTATTTGCAGAGTTAACAGTGTAAATTGTTAAATTGTAAAATTATTGTAATAATGAAGAAACTGTTCCAAGTTTGTATCGAAGAGTGACTCTAATAGTGATATAGTTAATAGTTAATAGTTGATTGAGCACGTGGTAAATAGAATTATACCTACGACCTACAAATTGTGTGTAAAATTACCCCATCATAAATATGTTGAATGTGATTCACTAGTATCTCCTGATTTCTACATCTTTTCTAGTCATCAATATCAAATTTGATTGAAAATTTAAAAGTGATTTAAAATTTGTGATAATTCCTGTATAATTACTTCGATTTTAATTAAAAACTTAACTTCATTAACTCACAACTAATGAATCGAACCAAGTAATTGATTCATTCAACTCGATAAATGTTGAATGTACATAATTCTGTCATCTGTAATCAAATCGAAACCTACGACCTATGACGTAACAATATTGAATAATTAAATCAGTCGTGATCAATAATCAATAAGTTGTAAGGAACTACTGATATTTTACTTTGTGATCCATCCATAAATTATGTACATGTTCGTTGTTTGTTGTTCGTGTTTCCCGATTGATCGTTGATCGTTAGTGGCAGTGCCAGTTGTTAGTCTTTGTTGTGATTCTTCTATTTTTTGATTCAATTTACAGATAATAATAGTAATAATAATTAATCAACAATCAAACCGTGATCAACTCTGTAAATTAGAAATAGGCGACCGTCAACAGTCAACGGTCGGCATCGACAGTCTCGGCAGCCTACTTTTTACTCACTACTACTGACTGTGAACGAAGAGAAAAAACTGTGCCAGAAAAAAAAAGAAGTTTGGTAATTAATTAAGGGTGTGTTTTAAATTAAAATAATAATTAATTACACTCCCGGCCCACTCCACTGTGTACTGTGTACACTGATAATTTTCTCGATGAAACCTACCAACTAAAAGAACATACAGTTGACAGTTTGGATCCAAATAAAAAATTGAATTTATAAGACAAAACGAAAAAGAAACACGCATTTAAAATGTAAGTGACAATTTTATTTTTGGTGTGCTCATCTGCTGATTTAAACGGGTGACTTTGAGAGAGCTTAACCCGTAATAAATAACCAAGAAGTAATTAATTTATGTTGTAAGTAGAAGATTGTTGGCAAAAGCCTTTTTTGTTTCTTCTTTTGTTCTATACTTTCTATAGTTTCTATTCTAAATAGATTTGAAAATTAAAAAATTCCTTTTACAAGGTTATTTACCTTGCAATTCTACAATAAATTTTGCCTTTCTCTTCAGTTCAGGATTTTTTTCGTTTTATTTTTTTATTTTTATTTTTATATTGAGCAGCAGGAATAAAACTTGGCACTTCGTGGTGTGTGTAAAAGGTGAAGGAAATATGCCATATAATTTTTTTTATTTTATTTTCTTCGGTGGAAGTATGTGCTGTTCACGTCATGTTTACTTGTTTGTCTACACCCTGTAAAATATACTGTAATTAGCCAAAGCTCTTAAAGTCAAAGGGCAGGAGGAAGTTACAGATTTGTATCTCGTATGTTGTTTTGTTTTTTGTTTTTTTTTGGTCGTGATCATAAAGCTATGGGGGGATTATGTAATTTGTAGTTTGTAGAAGTCATAATTTTCGGGAATTGGGCTGTACAAGACATCGGGGAAAACATTACTGTGCATAATTAAGGGAATGATGAATCGGGAGTGGAAATACTGAGATGTTTCCAGTTGTTGTACTTGTTGAGTTTTGATTTATGTATAGCATTGTATGTTTTTGGTCACAGTGCTGGAAATAAATACTTGTGTACATAGTAAGTACCTATGTGGATTATTTTGCAGCTGGAAAAACTGGAAGTAAAACTAATACATACGTCATAATTTAGAATTTTGAAAAGCGGGCATTTGGAAGAATTTGTAACGCTCCAAATTGGAATATGCATTACCAAAAATATGTACTTGGAGGTCTGTTCAACACAGTTCAAACCAACGTTTTTAGAAGTTTTGCTTTTTGTTTTTGAAATTTTCCGATATTTAAATAAAGAAGAAAACGTTTTACACTTTTCGATAGAGACATATTTACAAGGTTTTGTACTTTTTTAAAACGGTTTTTTAAAAGTTTGGCTCTTTTGATGTGAGTGACATTTTTTAAGGAAGAATTTAGGCACAAGGTTTGAGATATTTTTTCAAGATTTTGTATTTGCAGTGTTTTGCAGCAGTTTTTTGGAAATGTGCATTTACAAACGACAATGTTTTGGACTTTTCAAAGTTTGCATTTACAGTGATTTTCACTTTTTCAAGAATGTGCGTTTACAATGACTTACACTTTTAAAAAATGTGTATTAAGAAGATTTTAAACAGTTTCGAAAAATACATTCATATAGAAGATTTCACAATTTTTAAAGCTGTGCATTTGCCATGTTTTACACGTTTTCTAAACGTTTTACTGTGCATTTACAGTTTTGCCTTTTTCAAAATGTACATTTACAGTGTTTCGCATTTTTTCAAGAATGTGGATTTACATGAGTTTACACTTTTTCAAAAATGTGCTTTTACAGTATTTTGCACTTTTTCAAAAATGTGCTTTTACAGTGTTTTGCGTTTTTTAAAAAATGTGCTTTTACAGTATAGTGCACTTTTTCAAAAATGTGCGTTCACAGTATTTTGCCCTTTTTCAAAAATGTGCTTTTACAGTATTTTGCACTTTTTCAAAAAGGAGCTTTTTACAGTATTTTGCACTTTTTCAAAAAGGAGCTTTTACAGTATTCTGCACTTTTCTAAAAATGTGTATTTAGAAGCTTTTGAGATTTTAAAAACTGCGTTTACAATGCTTTTATAAAATTTTCCAATTGTGCATTTATAATGTTTAGCACATTTTAAAAATATATGCTCTTTTAAGAAAAAGGTTTTAGGTTTGTCACTGTATGTATTTTACACTAAAAAAAACACAAGGTACAAGGTTTTGCCCTTTTAAAAAAGACTCGTTTACGTTTGCTGCAAGGTTACGCAGTGCAAAAAATCTGCAACAATAATAATTCGACCTTTTGGCAAACCTTACAGGCTGAATTCGTAGCATACAATTCTGCAATTTCGATTGCCGAAGCGACATAATTTAGCCCCCGGATTTAGACCGATGATGCCACTTAGTTCTTGGAAGTATAATTATTACTATGCACTCAGGACCAAGTTTGAGTTTGAAATCCTGGATACCCTTGTAATGTGTGTATGAATCGTGTACATGTTGGGAGCCCAAATACCTCGTAATAGTCATTATACTGCCTTAGGAAACTCTTGCTGCACATTTCGGACCAAACTTTATGTGTTGGGTAGATGACAGTTCAAGTCTATAGGCATTTGTTGCATGGCATGCGGAGTCATAGCAGCGTAGATATTTCCAGCTTACAAAGAACTTGACCTTCACAAGTTTCAAAAGCACTTTTGAATCAAAAGTTTCCCGACTCACACGTATCTTGTACCAAGAAGTTGACCGACGCTTCGTTAACCTTTTCGAAACGGGGATGGATCCAGTTGCGACACTTTTTGAGCATTTTTATTTTCTGTATTGACCTTTTTAAGGGTTAATTTCCAGTTTTGACCTTTTTAAAAGTGGTAATTTCTGGCTTGGATCTTTTTTAAAATGTTGATATCTTGTTTCGATTCTTTTGAAAATGCTGAATTTTAGTTTTAAAATTTTGTAAAAACCCTAATTTTAAGTGTGTACCTTTTTAAGCGTATTAATTTCCTGCATTGATTTTTTTGAAAATGTTAATTTCTAGTTTTGCCACTTTTTGAAAAAGTTGATTTCTTGTTTTGACGTTCTTAAAAGTGTTACTTTCTTGTTTGGATCATTTTGAAAATGTTGATTTCTAGTTTCTCCACTTTTAAAAAATGATCATTTCTTGTTTTGACCTTCTTAAAAGTCTCACTTTCATATTTTGAACTTTTTTAAAATGTTGATTACTAATTTTGACCTTTTTGAAAAAGTTAATTTCTTGTTTTGATACTTTTAGAAAACGTTAATTTCCAGTGCAGTGCGCAGTGTTGACCTGTTAAAAAGTATTGATTCCTTGTTTTGAAAGTTATGGAAAGTTTTGTTTTTTATTTGACCTTTTTAAAAGTGTTACTTTTCAGTTTTGACTTGAACCATTTTGAACTGGCTACTATAGCTATGTAGACTAAACACAATTTTAATACCCGGCATAATATTACATAAATCCCATCAAAATCGAATGAAGGACGCCACCTTCCTAGCCATAGCCTGCAAACTATCATCAAGAAAACCGCTTAATGGCAGCCAGTCGTAGTTATTACGATAATATTGTGCCCATAGGGCTCTCGGGGTTCTCGGCCCTTCTCCAGATATTAATTAAGACCCTCTTGTGAGTTTTAGTATTTTTCTTGGCAACTAATAATAATTAATGGGGGTGTGAGAAAAATTGAATTCTGTTTAAAATGAGTAGGCCACAATTCTACACAGTGAGTATACACACTACTGCGCTGCACTACAGGATAGGAAATGAAACTTGATCGTGGATTTGATGTTTACAATTAAAATTTTGATGGTTGCGTTTTATGGGGCGACTGAGTGAGTGATTATTGGAGAGTGAAGATGGAGAGAGTATTATTTACATGGGAATTTAATATTCTTTGCTTACATATTTCTTTCATGATCTTTCTGCCGTCAGGCGGGGTGGATGGGATCGGGTGATGGGAGATGTGAAGTGTTGTGTGTTGGACGGCTGGCTTGGCTTTGGCTTGACTTGTTATTGTGTTGGCGGTTAATTTCCGAATCCGAAATCCGAATCTGAACTCAACTTTGTTGATGGTGCGGTTCGGTGCGGTGCGGATTGTGTGTGTGTTGTGAGTGAGTTATTTGAGAGTTTGTCTCCGTCTCCTTTCCCAATCTTCATCTCCCATCCTGGCTCCTTCCAGGCATTCCATTTCATGTCATACTTCCTCTCTCTCTCTCTTTCTCTCTCTCTTTTTCTCTCTCTCTTTTTGGTCTCTCTTGCCAGGAGCGGTGCTAGGTTTTGTTTTTTTTTCGATTTTGGGATTGGGATACAAGGGCATTGACCCATGAGATCAAATGTTAACCTTTTTTAAAAAACCGAAATATTGTTTTTTGTTTTAGTTTAGTGTTAAGGTATTATGAATTATACATAGGGGTTTTCAAACTTTGGGTTTTGGGGTAATTTTGGGGCTCAAGCTCTAAAGTTTTCTTTTTTTAAAACAAGATTTGCTTTGTTTCGTTGTTTTACATTTTGAATATGTTTTTACTTTGGGTGGAAATAATTGAATGAATGACGTTTGACCGTTTTAAAACTGCAAGATTATTTAGTTTAAAGTGTTTTCGAAAAAAGTAATTGAAAGTTTTAAGTGGGATGACCTTTTTGAAAGTGTTAGTTTGTGTAGTTTTATGTGTTTTTGAAAAGGGTAATTGAGCGTTTTGACTTTTTCGAAAGTGTTTGTTTGTGTAGTTTCATGTGTTTTTGAAAAGGGTGATTGAGAGTTTGGACCTTTTTGAAAGTGTTAGTTAATTGTTTTATGTGTTTTTTGAAAGGGTAATTGAGAGTTTTGACCTTTTTGAAAGTGTTAATTTATAGTTTTACAGTTTTGTATGTGTTTGAAAATGGTATTTTGACATGTGTTTAGAAATGATAGTTGTGTTAGTGTTACATGTTTTTAAAAATGGTGATTTATAGTTTTGACTTTTTTGAAAGTAAAAACGTTTTCTTTAAAATTTTTACAAGTAATAATTTTTTTAGAGTGTTCCTGAAGATGTTACTTCTTTTTAAAAAGTGATATTACCAGTTTTGACCATTTTTAAATAATTAGTTTGTAGTGTAAACACAATTTTAAAGCCCGGAATGCAGTTCATATTGTTGTAAAAGGTGCAAATCGAAGTTTTGTGCGTTTTGAAAACTGTACAAATTGATTGTGATGAATTCATTGCTCTTTTTGAAGCCTCATGGACCCGCGCCTGCAGTGTGACTGTAGACTTTGGTCTTCACTTTTTTATCTTGTCTTCTCTCTCCGTCACTTCCCATTCAATCCGTTGCAATAGTCTGTAGGCACTGTCGGATATTCTGCTGGATGTATGTATGCACACAAATTATTCACAGGACGGCAAGAACCGGCAGTATAGGCCTGTACAAGAGAGTCTAAAACTCATTTTTATCTCCTTAGAAATGCCTATCAAAGTCCTTTACAGATAAATCCTTTAAGACAATGCTCTTTTTTTGTAAGAGACGGCTTCTCTCCATTTCCTTTCAAATAGAAGGAATTGTTCTGTAAAATTCTACTTTTTAAAAGGTCTGACGGGTTAGCTAAATGGGCTTTTGAAATCGTTCATCTTTGTAAAAAACAAGACAGAGGAGAATCTTCTAACGCACAGCCGACCTAAATTGCCTTTCAAAATCGACAAATTCTTTAAACTGGAATTGTTTAAAAAAACACTAACTTTTTCTAAATGGCGTTTCAAAATCGACGAATTCTTTGAAAAAGAACTTTTCAAAAAACAAAAACACTGACATTTTGTAAATCGCCTTTCAAAATCGACGAATTTTTTAAAATTGAAATTTTAACTTTTTGAAACGGTTGCTTATCTACTTTAACACGTTTTCGAAAATGTAACTTTCTTATTTTAACGCTTTTGAAAATGTGAATTACTAGTTTTGAATGTTTTTGAAAAGTGTAATTTCCAGTTTTGACCTTTTTGAAAGTGTTAATTTCTTGGATTGTGTCTTTCGAAATGTTAATTATTTATTAGTTTTGACGATTTTGAAAAGTGCATTTGAAATATAAACACTTTTTTAAAGCATTCTTTTCATGGCTTCATGGTGTGTCAGTTTCGAATACGTTAAAAGAGACACTGACATTTTCTAAATGGTCGTTCAAAATCAATTCTTTGTGTTTATGTTGAATTGTAATTTTAAAAAAGTTGTTTCCAAAACGATCAATATTCAAAAACAGCTTTTTTTAAAAATATTGTACATAAGTTTCTTTAATTCGACGAATTAAAAATCAAAATGTACTTTTCAAAAAGATCGGTTTTCTAAATCTTTGAAAATGGCCGAATTCTCAAAAATTCTTTTTTCAAAAATGCAGTTTCTTTGCCCCAATGAAATCTTATGGTGGACAAATTCTAAAAAATTGAAAATTTCAAAAATGGACGTAATATTTTTCTAAATCATAAATGGCAAAATAATTCTAGGTACGCCACTGCACTGGAGTTATGGAACAGGATGGCTGGAGCAGTTTGCTCTGAACAGTGAATTCAAAATGGAAACCAAAATGTTGGGTCATAAACATCAACATGCAAGAATTATTATTGTTAGACGCCGATACGATGCGATACGATATTAATAGTAAAACCATGCCTTTCGCTATTTTCCTATTTATCACTCTTTTTTCTTACTATTTTACTACACGTAGACTCTCTGTCCCTTTTTTTACAACTTTACGGACTGGTACGGCAGGGAATAGCATCCCAGTACAGTGCCAGTAAAGTAAACTTTTACTTCACAACAAATCTGAGACACACGGTGCGAAAAATTCTATGTACAAATAGCTGCCTAGAGAATTTCCCTCGTGTGTACAGATTTCGTAAGTTTTTTTTCCACTGAAAAAGTGCAAATCTGCCTTTGTACTTTGTGAAATTTATGCATACAGTAGTAACATTTTATGCATAGTCAAATGGGGGGATTCAAGCATTGTTTTTACATGGAAAAATTCTGAGCCTAGTCCTGCACTGTACGCGAATTTTAAGGCCGAAATGAAAAAAGCTTTGCACTCTATAGGGTTACGTAATATGCATACCTATAGCGAGAGACGTATTAGAAGGATGTACAAAGGGGCCTCGCAAAAATAGAGGTGTTTTGAAAAAGTATAAATTCGTGTTTTACAACTTTTATAGACATTAATAATAATTTTTCAGAATTTTGGAAAAGTTAGATTCGTAATTTACAACTTTTAGAACAGTAATAGTGCGTTTTCCGTTTTGTAAAAAGGACAAATTCTTGTTTTCCACCTTTTTTTAAAACGTTAATATGACGATGTGTCTCTTTTGAAAAAGTATAAATCCGTGTTTTACAAATTTCAGTGATATTAATATTGAGCTTTACGCATTTTGAAAAAGTATAAATTCGTAATTTACAACTTTTAGAGGCAATATTAAGGAGTTTTCTGCATTTTTAAAATGTTAGATTCGTAATTTACAACTTTTAGAACAGTAATAGTGCGTTTTGTGTTTTGTGAAAGGTACAAATTCTTGTTTTATACCTTTTTTAAAAACGTTAATATAGCGATTTGTCTCTTTTGGAAAAGTGTAATACTGTGTTTTATTTTTACTACTTTTCAGAACTTTGCTGTCAAGTGTAGCGCCTTTTTCAAAAACGTGAAATATCATATTTTACAACTTTTCAAAGTGTGAGTTTCAAGTTTTGCCTCTTTCAAAAACGTACAATATCCTGTTTTGCAGCTTTTCAAAATATGAATTCCACGTTTTCCCTTTTTGAAAAAAGTGTAACGTGATGTTTTACATGTTTTAAAAAGGTTAGTATCACGTTTTCCCTTTTTTTAGGAAAGTGTATTCATGTTCTACATATTTTAGAAACGTGAACATATGACTTTTGCCTTGATTTGAAAAAGTATAAATTCATGTTACACTTTTTAACGACTATAATAGGCATTCAGCGATTTAAAAAAAGTATGCAATTTTAGGGTCTTTACACCTATTCAACATGCTAAAATTACGTTTTGCCTTTTTTTTGGAGGGAGGATAGTACGGTGTAATGTTTTACACTTTTGAGCTTTTAGAAATGTTTTTATCCTGTTTTGCCTCTTTTAAAACCGCCGAATGTCACTTTTGACAACTTTTAAACATGATTTTATCAGCGTTTTCGTTTTTGTTCATTAGTTTGCAATTTTTGTAAATTCTTTGACCTTTTTAGAAACGATTCAGTTTAGCACTCTATCTTGTCTGTTGTCAAATTTGCAAAGCCCCGCCCCATACCATGCCGCGTGCTATCTGCTGGAACTGTATGCACATAAACGTTGCTATAATATAGTTTATAATTTAATTGAAGGCGTCTTTGATTCCCTTTGTGTTTGTGCTTGTGTTTGTGATGGAATATGGAATGCATGGCGTAATGAATGGATGATTGTGTTTAGAAACGAGAGGAGAGAGAGAGTAATATTAGAGCCATAGTTGCATAAACGACGGGGGCTTTTAAAAAATTACGTCTGAAAATTCAGGGCTGTCTTAAAATACCCAGGACAGTGTATACAGGGATATATTCTGGTGCCAGTAGAATTTGGGTGTGTCAAAAAGAGCCCTAGAAAAAGGCAAAAATGATGATATACTTTGAAAAAAGTGTAAAAATCATAATAAACACATTAAAAAAACATGAATTTAGAGCTTTTAAAAAAGTATAAAAGTACAGATAGTGTTTTAAAAAAATGCAAAACTAGATGTAAATCTTTTGAAAAAGTACAAAAACACAATAACAGTGCTTTCAAACAGTGAAAAAAGAGTGTCCAACCTTTGGAAAAATTGCAAAATCATAATAACAATGTTTTCAGAAAATGCAAAACTAGATTCCAACCTTTTGAAAAATTGCAAAACCATAATAACAATGTTTTCAGAAAATGCAAAACTAGATTCCCACCTTTTGAAAAAGTGTTAAAGCTTAATAACACTGTTTTCAAAAAGTGCAAAAAATAGGTGTAACACTTCTGAGCAAGTCTAAAACCGCGTTGGCAGCGCTTTCAAAAATACGAAAACGAGCTTAACATTTCAAAATAGTATCAAAACAGAATAACAGTATTTTGCAAAAAAAGCAAAACTAGGTAGATTACTTTCAAACATCAACTAGATTTCAACCATTTGAAAAAGCTTAAAAACACAATGCAACACAATGCGCTTTCAAAAAGCGCAAAAATGATTTTAATATTTTGAAAAAGTGCAAATACACAATAGCTCAGTTTTCAAAAACTAGATTGAAATCTTTTGAAAAAGTGTAAAAACGCAATAACTGTGTCTTCAAAGAATTCAAAAACAATGAAAGCGCTTTTAATTAGCCCATAACTAGATTTAAACCTTTTGAAAAATTGCAAAAACACTATAACAGGGCTTTCAAAAATACAAAAATTGATGTAAACCTTTCGAAAAGTTCAAAAACACAATGCGAGCGCTTTCAAAAAATATAAAACTGAATTTAAACGTTTTGAAATAGTGTAATTCTTAGTAAAAACGGTTAAAATAGCCAACGAATGTACTAACCTCACATTTGACAGACTCCGTATGACAGGAAAATGGAAGGCTTTGTAGTTGGGCTGTTGGGTAGGGAAGAAGAAGCAATAAATATTTTATGATAGGGAAGAGAAGTCTACTCACAATCAGCCCAAACACTCATAAAATCCATCTAGACTTTATTACTAAATACAAACTACGGACAGACAGACAGATCTCTACAGAGAATCTGCCCTCTGAAATATACTTTCCCTCCATACAAATGCAATTGCCAACAGTCAACACTCACTCAACCCAGCAGAAAAGTTGAAGCCCTAAAAAGTACCTACTTCTTCCCATTGTTCAATCTGCATAGAAATGTACCCACACAAAATGCAATGCAAAGCATCTGTACAAATCTGACGGAAAATCAAAAACAAGGCAAGATCGCCCTACAAGCTACAAGTGTAAGCAAAAGCTTCAGTGCAAATTTCCAAATTCAAAATTTACCAATTTCCTAAAATCACTATTATTGAATTACATTTTTAAATAATGGGAATTAATCAAATTTCTGTGCAACAAGATCAAGATTAATTTAATTTGTATGGATGTACGTCCCTATAAAGTATAAAATGGAGCTCCGTTTAATTATTTCTCTGGCTCCAATCACCCAGCGTTGGCTTCGGAAGTGGTAGTTGTTATCGAAATCATGTGGTCGTTAAATAAACAAGTAATTACATTCACGCGTTTTAATTACAAGCGCCTGTTTTAATGAGTAATTGTAATCACTTTATTGAAACGTAAACTTGTATATAGTGGGTGAAGATGCTTATTGTGGCGTAAAGACCTTGCAATCAAATTTTTACCAGTGTGTTTACCAAGAGTGTGCTCTTATAAACTAGCAAAACGGGTGTTTACACTATTTAAGACTAGAAAAAATTCTAATTGTATTGTTCAAAAAAACGATTTGTACTTTTGCAGCGTGGTAAAACTGCTATTTAATCTGTTTTACGAATTCTAAAATTGTTAATTGCCCTTTGCAAAAATAGTAGAACTGCTTATTACTTTTTATTTAAAAGGTAGTAAAACTGCTGTTTATGCCCTGTTAAAATACTAACAATGCTATTACACTTTTTAAGAATCGAAAAAAAGCAAATTACACTGTTCAAAAGGCATTTTGTTCTCTTTATATCTGGTAAGACTGCTGCTTACATTTTTTTATTATTAGTTACGATTTGCAAAAATAGTACAACTGTTACTTACACTACAAATATAGTAAAACTGCTATTTTAACTTTTTAGAAACTACTACAACGGTTATTTACACTTTATAAAATAAGTAAAACTGTTACTTACACTATTTCAAAATAGTAAAACTGTTACTTACACTATTTCAAAATAGTAAAACTGCTATTTCCATACTTTTAAAAATAATTACAATAATTTCTAAATGTACACTTTTTACAAAATAGTACAACTAAAACTATTATTTACACTTTTTCAAAAATAGTAAAACTGTTACTTACACTTTTTCAACAATAGCAAACCTGCTATTTACACTTTTTAAAAATGGTTAAAACTGTTACTAGCACTTTTGTAAAAACATAACTAAAAAAAGTATTTGACAATTTACCAGTTTGCGAGTACTTTTAAACGACACGATATTCCAGAGGCTCTGGGCGTTTTTCACACTGTTAAGACTAGATAGACACAGTGTTTGTGTACCCACGCCCAAGTAATAAAACAAATGGCAAGAGAGTGCAAAATGTGCTTTCTAATCTACACGCTAATGCACCGGTTGAATTTATAAGTTATTTAAACGAAAAGAGAAAAGCACTTAAATAAAAGTAAAAACTCGAAGCACAAATGGTGACGGACAGGTGTCTAAAAACAAAATCAGTTTAAAATAATATAAAAAACGGTTTTTTTTCTTCTTTGTTTTTAAAAGCTCACTCGCATCAGTAATCATTGCCATTGACAATTTTTAAAATTGAATCAAGAAAACATTTAAAAGCACTAAATTCTCATTCTGAAAGCCATCGGCTGTCACTAAGAATTCGTAGCCATTACACTTTGAAGAATCATAATGGACGATGACAGTCCATGTCAGTGACTTTTTGACTTTCGTGACATTTGAGGCCTTTTAAGAGGCGGCAAGAAGCACTTTTGTCCCCACACACAGTTGTCATAAAGAGCCATTTTTTTTACATCCAATCAAAAACTTGAATCTCTCGAGTTCCACGAGGACGTGATAACCCGTCAAACTCAACGCTCGTCCAAGTGACAGGGACGAAGTGGCAGTGAAAAGTGAAAGCAAAATGACGATAGGGTGTAAAAGTTGACATTGACAATGTACTTAAGTTCAACTACAAGCCCCCTTTCACCTCCAAGAATATTGACAGAAAACAAGAGACAGACTCACTTAACAAAAAACAAGTTGAGCCCAGGACTTTCACTTTTAGAAGAAAGTTATTACAGTCAACGGCTCCTGGGATTTGAAATCGGATTGGATTATTGGATACAAACAAAACATGGAGAGAAAATACAAAAAGAGGGCTCAAAGAGAAAGTAAAAGGCGATAAAATATTGATTTTAATTTTTAACAATTCAAAGTACCTGACACTCCACGACTTGACAGATCACCTTTCTCTCTATCGCAACCGGCAAACTGGGGCCCAGCGCTGCGCATGAGCTTTTAACCTATCGCAACTAGGGAACCATAGAAATAATGCTTTAGAAAAGTGTTTAATTCTATAACTTGACTTTTCCAAAACGGTCAAAACTAGTAAATAACACTTTTTCAAAACGGCCAAAACTAGTAAATAACACTTTTTCAAAACAGTCAAAACTA
>JAQFZC010003976.1:0-17226 GCA_034695205.1 Dicyrtoma fusca | reverse complement strand
TTGAAGTTGTCAACATAATCTTTTACACTCTACAAAAACGAATTAAATCGCTGCTCCGTTGAAGCCTACCGGACAATCCTGAAAAGCCTTAAAATCATCAATTTAGAAATAAATATTTCTGCACTCATCTCTTATTTTCAAGTGTTCCAAGCAATTACCTAATATTGCAATATTTTAAAATAGTAGTTATAAAATTTGTATTACAAAGATACACTTTTGTTAAACAAATTCTGAGTCGTATACGGAGTCCGTTGGGCTATCCTCGATGGAGGACGGTGATGGCTTTGTTTTGTTAATAAAGTAGGTATGTCTTTCTCTCTATTTAGTATTACATATTTACTTTTATCATTTTATTTGTTTAATTTCCACCCATTAAATATGCAACGATTGCATTTCAAATTGATCGCAAATGATGTGAAATGTAAAATTATTTCGAATGCTTCAAAGAATTTAAAAAAAAATAAGAATTAGGTTAGATTCAAAATCCTTTAATAAACCTCAACTTGCAAAAAGGATTAAAATTGGGGAAAATCTAAAATATGACTGACGAGTAGTGGGAGAAATGCGGCACGTCAGTATGTATTTAGATAGGCTCGTATATACTCTGGTGCTATATGTTCTATAGTCAGTGAAGGTATTGGCTGTGGAGTCATTAATTCAATTTATTAATTAATTTAATCTTCTCCTTTGACGATCTCAAGTCACAAGTGTCACTCTTATCTCGAACATAGCGGCGATACTCTGCTCACTCGACCGCACCATTGAATTTTGTGTTCACGTTTTTAAAAAGGTGCAAAGTGTCGTTTTTGCATTCTTTTTACGAGTTATTTAAAAGGCTCAAATTGATCTATTTACATGTTTTTGAATGTGTGCCAAATACTCGACAACATGTGTTTGAAATGTATTTTTTACGTGTTTTTGAAAAGGGGCAAAATGAACCATAACTATGTTTTTAAAAGGGTGCAAAATGTGTCATTTACATGTTTTTGAAAAGGTGCAAAATATTTTATTTTCAAATGTTTTTGAAAAGGGGCAAAATGTCTTATTTACACGTTTTTGAAATTCGCAAAGTATCCTCTTTACATAATTTTACAGGGTGCAAAACGTTTTACTTACGTGTTTTAAAATGTGCAACATGGTCTATTTAAAAGTTCTAGAAAAGGTGTAAAGATCATCTCCAATTTAGGCCTTTTTAAAAAAGGGGCAAAATGCTCTATTTACGTGTTTTTTAAAAGGAGCAAAGTGTTCTGTATAAATGCTTGTGATAGTTTTGTATGATGAGAATAGTGACCTTCCACCATGACTCTGAGAACTTACTATCATTGCTAACAACTGTAAATTAGTACACTACACTCACACGTACACAACATAAAAGAAAACTTCATTCTGCTTCTTCAGCGACAAAACGCGAAACGCCGTCTTGAGAGCCATTATTGCAATTAATTGACATTCGCGAATTTGTAGATGCCAACAGGATCAACGTTGTAAGCGTTTTTCTCAATACCAGAGATGATACATAATAACTTTGCTGGAATAAAATTATAGTTTGGCAACACAAGGCAATAATAAATGCAGTGCAACAACAAAAAATAAATTGTATTAAATTAGGTAACACCAAAACAAGCTTTAACGCCACTTAAAGTTTTGTTGAAATGTTTTTTGCTTTGGGTAAGTGATAGACAGCTTTCCCTAGTTATGTCGAAATATTAGCCAAAACGCGTTAATATGTACAAGTTTAAAAAAGGTGAAAAACACAAGAACGCTTCCAAAAAACAGTTCAATGTATCCTTTAAGCGTTTTAAAAATATTTCACAGCATGTTTACAAAGTCATAAACAAGACTTTAACCCTCCTAAGAACTGGAAAAACTCACTAAGAGCATCAACTGTTGAAGTTGAAATATAATTCAAAGTCAAAAAACTTGATTATAAAAGCTTTCTAAAAAGTGTATTTATTACAGCACGCTGTTAGTTGTTGTTGTGAGTATGAAATTTTAATAGTGGTCTTGCAGGCTAAACTAAAACAGTTTTTGTGTTGAAAAATGTTAACCATGCCAAAAAAATGCCTTAATTATGTTTTGCGTGCTTTTGACAAGTGCAAAAATTTTAATTTGCATTTCTTAAAAAACAGTGTGTGAAATTTTAGACGCTTTTAAATTGTTCGACACTATGATTTCAATATTTTTAAAAACTTAAATCACGTTCTGCTTTATATTAATAGTGCTCCAATCAGTAATTCGTGTTTTACACATTTCTGAAGACGCCAAGTTATTATTGTTTACCTGTTTTGAAGTTGTCAAGATTATGTTTTGCACTTTACAAAAACGAATTGAATCATTGAAGCCTATCTGGCTATTTTTAAAAGCCTTAAAATCAGCATCAAAACTAGTTCGAACTTCTTTAAAAAGTGAAAATGTTATTTTGCCTTTGCCCATTAAATAAATACCTTGTAAATACTTACTTTGTTGTGCATAGTTTTAACTGGTATTAAAATCGGGATTTACATTTTTTCAAATGGTTTTGTATTATCTTTTCCTTGGTTTGGTTCCATTACGTAATGGTTTAATTAGATTTTGTTTGCTTTCGTATCTAAGAATTTGGTTTCACACTAATGCCTACAACTGAACTGTTGTTTTGGGCTGTAAATCTTGAAGCTAATATTACGAACGGCGTCAGGCTATCATTTTGGTTGCCGCTAAATAAATATTTTTATTGTTTGTTATTTTAATTTAATTTCTTTTATCGTTATTTGAATAGTTTTCTTGAATCCATGATATAAATAACCCCTGCATTGCATAATTGCATTTTGACCTCAAATAAGGTAAAATGTGAAATTATTTCCAACCCTCAAATTATTTGCAAAAGATAACAACTACGTTAAACTCATAATCCCTCAATTCTGAGCTTGCAAAATGTCGTATTTCCATGATTCTAAAAAGAAGCAAAATGTCGTATTTCCATGATTCTGAAAAGAAGCAAAATGTCGTATTTCCATGATTCTAAAAAGAAGCAAAATGTCGTATTTCCATGATTCTGAAAAGGTGCAAAATGTCGTATTTCCATGATTCTGAAAAGAAGCAAAATGTCGTATTTTCATAATTATGAAAAGGTCCAAAATGTTCTATTTACGTGTTTTCAAGAAGGTCAGCCTTCTTCTATTTACATTACATGCTTTTTAAAGGTTCAAAATGCTCTATTGATGTGTTTTTGAAAAGGTGCAAAACATTCTGTTTACCTGCTTTTTAAAATAAGCAAAACGTTCAATTTACAAGCTTTTAAAAGGTGCACTGCTCTATTTACGAGTTTTCGAAAGAAGCGTCCTATTTACCTGTTTTTGAAAAGGTACAAACTACAAACTGTCCTATTCACAAGCTTTGATAATTTTGTACAACGAGAATAGTGACGTACTACTTACCATGATTTTGCAAACTTACAAATTCGATCTGCCATTCGCTCAGTACTCAGCACATACGTACAAAACGTAAGACAAACCTTCATTTTGCTTCTTCAGCTACAAAACGCGAAACGCCGTCTTGATAGACACAATATTATTGTAATTAAATTGACTGTTCTAAAGCGGGTGCCAACTAGGGCATATAAGCATTTTTCTGAATATCAAATATTTATAAAACATAATATTTGTTGTTACAGTTTTGCAATGCAAGGCAATAACAATAATGCAGTGCAACAAGAAACAAATAAATGTTATTATTTAAGTATTTACCCTTAAAATATTGAGGCTTAACGCCGATTGCAATTTTTTTTAAAGTATACCAAATTTTTAATAAATAGGTACTTGGCCTTACAATACAAAATAAATCTAAATAAACCACTACAACAGCGATATATACTTTTGAAAAGCAGCCGTTTGAACTGTTTGAAGGCCGATTTTTGAATATTATATTTTTTTAAAAAAAGTTCTTTTGAATTATTCTTTATCACCGATTTAAAAAAATTGTGGAATGTATCGCGTTTTTTTTAAAGGGGTTTTAAAAAAAATATATTTACAGCATTTCTACAAAAGTTTTAAACAGGACTGTAACCCATCTACAAACTGGCAAAACCCGCCAATAACATTTTTTGAAAACTGTTCAATGTTACTGTTACTGTAATTCTTTCAGAAAAGCCAAAACTTGATGATAGTTAACGTTGTACAAAGTACAGAAGTGTACATACATACAAAGTGTGTATTTTTGTGCTATATTTTGTGTGCTTAAGCTCGAAGATCCTAATTTCCATTTCTTAAAAAAGTGTGTATGTAATTTTGGACGCTTTTAGAATGCTTTACACCATAATATTACTTTTAATATTTTGAAATTCTGGATTTACGTTTTGCTTTATTTTAATAGTGCTATAATCATTGATTAAAGCTTAACACTTACTCATTTCTAAAGATGCTAATTTATCATTATTTATCTATTTTGAAGGTGTCAAGATCATGTTTTACACTTTACAAAAACGAGCTGAACCATTGAAGCCTATCTGCCTATTTTGAGAAGCCTTAAAATCATCATTAAGAAATGGTTTGAATTTTTTTTAAACGTGAAAATATTATTTTACACGTTTTAAAAAAAATGTATTGTAAATATTTTGTTGTGCCGAGTTTTGACTTGTGGAGTACTTTAATGTTATCTGCTCTATGACGATCTCAAATCCCAAGGGTCAAGGTTGACATTTATTTCGGACGTATTGTTACTCTGCTCACTCTACCGCCACATTCAATTTTGTGTTCATGTTTTTAAGAGGTGCAAAATGCAACTGTCCTATTCCTACTTACATTTTTTGGAAAAGATAGAAAAAATGTCATACTTACTTCTTCCGGAAAAATGCAAAATGTACTATTTACGTGTTCGTGAAATGGTACAATGCGGCCTACTCACATAGATTTTGAAAATACATAATGTCGTACTTCCTTGCTTCTGAAAACGTACAACATGTCCTTTTTCCTTGCTTCTTAAACGGTGCAAACTATTCTATTTACGTGTGTTTTTCAAGATGGTGCAAAGTGTTCTATTTTTTAGTTTTTGCAAAGGACCAAATGGCTATATTTATGCATTTTTGAAAAGATTCAAAAATACTGCATTTACATGTTTTTTAAAAGGTGCTAAATGTATTATTTACATGTTTTTGAAAACGTACGAAATACCCTATTTCCGTCCTTCTTAAAAGGTGCAAACTATTCTATCTACCTGCTTTTGAAAAGTTGCTAAAAGTATTCTATTTACAAGATTTTAAAAGGCACAACATGCACTATTTATGAGTTTTTGAAAAGGAACAAACTATTCTGTTTAATTCTTTCAAAAAGGTGCAAACTGCTCTATTCACGTGTTTTTTAAAAGGTGCAAAATGTCCCATTTACAAGTTTTGATAGTTTTGTACGATGAGAATAGTGACCTACTATGTACCATGATTTTGAAAACTTACAGTAAAGGATAACAACTACAACTCGCTCAGTACACCGCACGTACATATACAAAACATAATACGAAAGATCATTATGCTTTTTCAGCTACAAAACTTAAACAACGTCGTCATAGCCATTGTTGCAATTAAATTAACAGTTGCAAGTGTGTCGGTGCCAACAGGACCATGCAAGCGTTTTTCTAAATATCAAATGTAGTTGATAGTATCCACTTTTTATTCTTTTACAGTTTTGCTTGCAAAGTATGGCAATACCGCAGTGCAGTGCAAGGAAAAACAAGAAATAAAAATTATTAAATTACGCAAACTTAACGCCGTTTGTAAGTTTTTTAAAATATTTTTGACGATATGTGTCGTGCAAAATAATTTTTTACAAGTGTGCAATGCAATGCGCAATGCAATAACAAAAGCTAATGCAGTGCAATAAAAAACAAGTGAACGATATAAAGTATTTTGAACTTCATGGGCGTTTTCAATTGTGTTTGACATTACCTCAAAAAAGTGTAAACCATTAAAAAAAGTGATATTTTTTAAAGATACATTTTTTTTAAATAATTTTTTTAAACGCCGCATTGAATTTTGTGTTCACGTTTTTAAAAAGGGGCAAAATGTCCTCTTGACATGTTTTTGAAAAAGAACAAAATGTCCTTTTTACATTTTTAGAAATGCTTTTGTATTATGTTTTGCTTGGCTTGGTTCCATCACGCACGTGATTGCATAACTATATTTTTATTTGGTATTAATATTATACTATTTTTATTTTAGAATGAATTATTTTAAATATACCAAAAGGACTGAGAACTCAAGTGGCGCATCTTTTCGGTACCCACATAATAACCCTTCTGGCACTCGGGAAGATTCAGTCCTACTTGGAGCGTCGATACATTTTTCATCGTCAGTCTCATGTAGGAACATTTTTTTTGAGAATATTGTTTCTGGGAACATGTTTTCTATATACCATTCCATTGTCATGATTCGAACATGTTAACAAAAGTATTCCCGCAACTATGTAGCGAATGCTTAGTGAGATTGTAAGAATGTAACTTTATTTATGTGTTGGGCATAATAGTCACAAATTAATCTCATTCAGCTCATATCGTTCACTGTTTTCCAACAATCGATTTCCATAATCGAAATAATTACTATTTCAATGACGGTAAAGCAGTTGGAAGGTAGGTTTGTTGACATGCTCTGTTAGGCAAAAATTATAATGTGCGATTTTGTAAAACAAAAAAGGCGTAGTTTTTTTGTGTGCAAGTTTTGTCAAATTCAACCCAAGAAATAAAAAATCCAACTAATTTTCCTACAACCTACTCTAAATAGCAATAACAACAAATTGCGTCCGGTAAGTACGACACTGTATAGATTTGAAAAATCGGCTTCCAGCATCAACTAGGTTAAGATAATGATTTTTCAGCATAACGCATGTTAAAACGAAACAAGTTTTAGCATATTTTATCAACATCTCAAATAGAAGGTGAAAGGTGGTATTTCAAAAATATTTCATTTCTCCGTAAGCAACGGAGTACGATTCAAATATTGTTGACCAATGATTTGCTTTGCAAATTAAACCATGCGTTGTTATCTAAAAACCGTCAATGTTTCGCTGGATAATATTCTAAAATTGCGCCGACGATGGTTAAAACGGAAAGCGCGACTGCACAGTCAACTGTTACAGTTGCTAATAAATTGTTAAAGATGAATGTAAAATTAAAACTGAGTCTGTTGGGCTACCCTTGATGGAGGACATTGATGACCTTATTTTGTTAATAAAATTGGTCTTTCTTCCTTTTTCAAAGTTGTTATGTAGCAATATGTATTTGCGTACAAGTCAGCTAACAGTTATTAGTCTTTGTTTTTAAATTATTTTTCCAGGGACACGGAAATAAACGTTTTGGCCAGAAATTCCCATCGCAACCGCTCCGCTTTCATCCCCAATAATCAACTTGCTTGGGCCGAAAAGGGAAAGGCTTGTGTGGGTAAACGTCTAAGAGCCCCCATTTGTAAACTGTACAAGACAAACACGTTTGGGAAAATCAAGAAAACAGAGACAGTCACAAGGGCAAACACTGTCTGAAATGGAACCGATGTAGTAAGTACCCTTATAGTCAAACCAGTATGCATTAAACTGTATAATAGTTTACAAAAACGAAGACCTCGTACGCCTAACAGATAACATTGGAATTATTGTTAGTTAAGACGCAAATTAGCAAATATTATGCGTGATACATAATTACAGTGTACGCCGTGTTTTGCTTCCTAACTAGCATTAAGCAAAATCCTTTGGTTTCAAAAAATGTTAATTTATTTTGGAATGCTTAAAAATTGAATTTTACAAGCAACGTTTTTTATTCCGCATATTCTTAAACCCGTCTGTTTTAAAAACATAAACGTCCTGGCAAAAACCATTTTTGTAAAGCGTTGGTATTAGGGATTACCTTGTCGATGATTTCCTTCCCTTGAAATACTAATTCATTTTGCTCGGGTTACTGATTTATATGAACATATTTATGAGGTTATATTGTGCACCAATAAAATCTATTAGTACAGCAAATTATCCGCAGTCTCGCGATCCTTGCCCAATTGGTCCAGAATTGGTTGATCCTGTTAAAAAGCCAAGGTTTTGGGTCCGTATTGTACCAGAAGGTATAGGCGAAGACGATGAGACGTTCCGCGGCCAGGTGTCGGGGTTTATAGACGATAAGAATAACATTGTGAGCAGAAAACGGCCTCTTCATTTCTTGAAGCCAGCAAGTATAACTCTCGTTGCTGGAGACTACAGCCCAAAAACGGTAGAGCCAACTAAGCAGAGGATGAATGTCACCCAAATCATTACCCACGAGAGCTACGACTCCAATAATCAAGGCGCACAAAAGGAATTAGCGCTGCTCAAGCTCGAAACTTCTTTAATCTTTAACGAGGATATTGTTAGTCATGCCTACTTATGTAACTTCCAAACTTCTGCAATGCATTATTAGTGCAGTGTTTGAAAAGGGCAAAATGTCCTATCTGCATGTTCTTGATAAGGGCAACATGTTTGTTATACTTGTTTTTAAAAGGCCAAAATGTCCTATTTACATGTTTTAAAAAAGAGGCACATATCGCCTTGGTTGTCTAGTGGTCAAATGGTCGATTATATTGTATAAAATTAAAAAGTAGATATTGCATTTAGATGAAGATTTATCGTTTACATTTGTACATGCAACTTAGATTATCAAATGTTGCAGATTTAGACACTGTAAATGCCGAATCTACATCCAAATGCAATATTTAAAAACCTATTTTTAAACAAAATAATCGATATTTGGATCACTGTGAAGGCCATATGGCCTTGGTCACCAATGCACTTGGTCATCTATAAGTTTTGCCATTAATGGCCTTGTTCACCTATAGTCTTCGACTTGTTTATTTGGTTTGTGAGTTGCGTTACGTTCTAAAAACAGTGCGATTGAATAAACGCAATATCAGTGATTTAGTTTGTGGGAGTACTTGGGATGGTTCTAATTAGTTTTGATTGTAATGATGCCTTGTAACAGTCCTGTATGATTCAATGTTGTTTAGATTGCTTTTTTGTTTCTATTAAAACTAGGGCGTTGTAGAATGAAATGCTACATATTGTTACGTTATTTAGGTGACGCTGGAATGCTCCTTGTTTTATTCGAAATGATGAATTAAGCTAGCAATGACATGAACGTTCTTATTGACTCTTTCAAAAGGTTTTCACAAGTTTGAATTTTGCATCAAACAAAAAGAAGAATATTTACTCGATGGTCACTGCTTTTAAAATAAAATCTCGACTGGACGTCCTATTTGGAAGCTAAACTAGAGATTGTGGAAAATTGAATTCTGAATTAGAAGGCTGAAATACCCATTGTACTCAGCAAACAAGAAGGTGTGTTAGTTTTAAACGTAAACATTAAAGTCAGTAAATTATAGTATCCTTGTAACCCATAGTGTAAGCCTGAGAGAGAGAAGTATAGTTAAAGTGTCTACGAGGAGACAGACGGTAGAGGAGAAGAGCAGAGAGTAGCGAGCGACCGTTGGAGGAACGAGAGAAAGAGAAACTGAGATTGACGGTTGACAGTCAGTCCGAGCTGATGCATTGAGCTAGAAGGTTAAATATTGATTGAAGATTAAAATAAAGTTCTTAAAGGCATTGCGTTGAATAGATACTTTCGTAGTCTGTGTTTGCGTTTACATTAATCATCATTAACAAGTCGAATAATTAAAGAAGAGGAAGAAAGATCATCATTTTGGAATTAATGTGATTTTTCCGGTTTGGTTTTGTGGAAAGTCTATTTCATCATGGTCGAGAGCCAGTGTGCTAAAGAGAAAAACTATTTTATAAGACCCGGCACGACTCAAAAATCATTTAATTATCGATTAGTTAAGTACATAATTTAAGGAGTAGTCAAAGAAAGACAGTTGTTAGAGATACATAACTAAGCAGTAAATTTCTAGTCGTATCCTGCATAATTTAAGTCGTTTCATACTCAAACTAAGCGGTGTTAGATTGTTTCTAGAATAATCTGCTTGCTTTGAGGTCTAAAAAACTACAGTTGTAAACAAGATTAAGCTGAACAATATCTGTCACGCTTAATATTCGTCTTTCAATCAATCTTTTTCCTACATCATTCAATGGGACCATGACTGGTTTGTTTGAATCGATGGCAAAGTAGTTGCTTCCATAGTGCATTAGGCTAGCATAGTCGTAGCGTGTTTTGATCCTGTTTACTATGAATGATGGCATCTTTACATAAGCAATCTTGTATACTACAAAAAGAAAATAATAATAAGAATTAGGAGTTACCGCTTCTTACATACAAGTAAATAGTGACAATTAATTTGTAATAAATTCCATTATTGATAAGAAGTGAAATGTAAATAATGTATAACTTTCAAACATACTTGGTTGAATATTGCTGTACGCGACGTCGACGTAGTCATCTCTGTCAGGACGCTGGTGCTCGTGCCAGAAGCCAAGAGCGTGCAGCAGCTCATGGATAATTGTATTTATTTCGTAGCACGTTTTTCTCAAATTCACAAACTGCGGTTTTGCTAGAATTAAACAAAATAGTTAAATCATCTAGTTAGCAGTAAAATATTTTTATACCTCTGATTTCAATGCAAAAGCACGAGTAGGCATAAAGGTTCGGCAAAAAAAATTGTTTTCTGATTTATCCCTTGTCTCTAATCCTGTTGTAAACTGACTCTGATAGGTGTTGTTAAATGGATCCGTCTGAGGGTATTCTAAATAGACCAAAAGCATGTAGTAGGCGGGCAGCATGAGTCCAAAACACATACGTTAATCCTAGAGGTAATGATAACAGAGCATTTTCGGCCTAGATGAATTTAATGATTTAGGTAAATATTTGACGGTTGAAAAAACAAGGTGTAGGGTAGCAAAAAGGCAAAACCCTGTCATAAAAATCAGAAAGTATTTTCAGTGAGCCATTAGGTTGTCTCGTTTTAACTAGCCTGTTCTCGCAATTTTAAGAGCAGAGGATGAGAACTGTAGAGCATTAATTAGCAACATAAGCAGTTTTGGGAGCACTCGTCAAAGGCCGAGAGAAACGGATGATACAAAAATAAGAAGATCAGCTGGCATGCTGTCTCACGAGCTTGAGGGAAAATTCTGTGTAAGTGAAAATAAGTTTTGGTTATGGAGCCAACAAGCCCTTCAGGACGGTATGGGACGTGTCATGATAACTTCGACGGAAGAAGATGTGAAATGGAATGGTGAAATTTTGGTGAAATGGATCCGCACCATCACTAAACAAGCAGTGGGACCAAGTGGGAAAGATTTTCTACGGAGGGTCGACCAGCTGCTTACTCAATCGGTAATAACTTAAATCTAAAAACAGGTACTTCAAAGCGTCCGCGAGAATGGAGAAGCACTGTTTAATTACGTCGCTAACGGACTAAGTACAAAGGACTCAAGACGGTTGGAGTAACTATATCCAAGGATAAAGTCAACAATAAAGTGTGGGAACATCTGTGTCAATCTTAAAAAAGAAAGCTTCGCTCCATACCAGCGGAGAGAACTTCATGAAAGGAACTTCTTAAAGAGATTGTGGATTTCATGCTTGATGACGAAAAACAAAAAAGGACTTTCTAGACAAACCTGAGGGGGAATAAACACTTGCGGATCACATAAATAGGAATGTCTGGGCGCTGCAACTCCCGAAGGAAGCCGAAAAAGCTACCCTGACGGTCCGTCCTAGGAGCCAGGCTACTGCAGAAGCTGTGCGTCCTGAGGAGACCAATAGTACTAATCTGAAGGAATTTCCTACGGTTGAAACATTTACATATTTTTACAAAATGGCAAACAATCCGCATATCAGCACGCAGTTGACTCTTCCGGTCGTCATCTTCGTGACCAAATGCGGAAAAGAGAAGTAATACACGACAAATGTTCACGATGAAGCTCATTCCTTTGCAGTCACAATCAAGGAACTTAAGCAGGCACAGCCCCACATACAAGAACACGATTGGAAAATCTGTTTCTAGATGGAGCGACACAAGGCTCAGGCTCATTCCTATACAGAAAAATAAAGGAATTGGACGCATCGCTACGTTACATTTACATAGTCGATACCAAACCTGGAGTCACGAACAAGATAAACTGAGTGCTATAAAACGGAGAGGCACTAGCCAAAAACGAACAAGGACGCGTGGCAGGCTATATGTTCACAGACTCAGAGTCGGGTTGGTTGTCTTATACCTAAGCAATTGAGGAAGATACAACATATGACGGAAACAATATCAGCGCAGGCAAGATTTTAAATCAGCTATGGCCCAAGAAAGAAACCAGATCAGTCAACAAACTGGTACAAGTACCTGTGTTTAAGGACACCGACAAAGAAGGACAAGGAACATTATCCGTCAAGGTGAAGGTTTCAGTCAATAAAAAATCCACTACCACTCTGAATCTAAAAATTGTATTACACCAAGCTTTTTCGCACCAAGCATTAAAAGGTAAAAAATGTACCCGTTCAGCAAAAACAATTTAAAGGGCTAACGAAGGAGCTCACCTGACTAAACCAGGAATAAACACTCAAGTCAAGATTAATGAAGCTTAACAGGAAGATGAGATTTGCATTCTCGTTGCGAAAGAAAGGGCCTCAAACTCTTTGTTTAGAGGTGGAGCGCCACGTCGTCATATTCCGCGTAGAGACGCACAACACTCTCAAAAAGTGCTACAAAGAGCAAGGAAACGAGCACGTCTTACGAATCCGGGAATGATAGAAAGGGACACGAAATTCCAGGTAAGCGATGTTATGGATTTCAACAATGACACATAGACCGAGATTGTAATTACGCTCGCCAGATACTCACATCCGTAGCGTGTGAGATGTGCTACTGATCCAGAGGACTAGACAAGAATGTGGTCGCCGGAATTAAACTCAAGGAAGTGACAAGAAGACACATGCGCAGGATGTAAAGGTTCGGAAAAGATGGAAGATGGTAGAGGAAACAACTATCGGCTACGTGGTACCCTGCAGTGAAGCTTATTGTTACCGTTCTGAATGTCTTGAAAGAACTCACCATCGAAGGAGGGCAGTACATATTACTTCTACTCGATAAAGATTGCAGTCACACGCCGTGGAACTGACGGGTGAACTTGATGCTTGTGCAAGCTAGCCTGGAAACTTGCGGGGGAGGTGAGGCACTGGCAGGGCAAGCTGTGTGGTAGCGGAGGCCAGCCTGGAAATTGGCGAACACGCGGGGCCCACAGCAGCTGCAGGGCTGGACTGGCTCTGGCGGCAGATGTGACACCAACTGCTCCAGACGTCCAAAACTTTACGGAGTTGGCAATATGGACGACCGCACTCCTCCGTGATTCCGTTTTACACTTCTCGTTGTTAATAGATGGGTCACCCGATTGACCTACCCAACTAAACCTAATTATGTTGACTAAATTTAGTACCCTAATGCTGAGCTCTATCCCCTCCCAAACTAGTGCTGACTAGTGACCTGACACTTAACCTTCCACCTTCTGACTTGACACTTAACCTTCAACTGGTGACTTGACTTGCCTGTTGTATGTATGACTTAGACTTAAACATCATGTCTTAGGACAAAACACTTCGCAAGTCAACATTCAGCTGTAATTCAAACTAATTACAACTAGGCACTGTAAGTATGACCTGTGAATTCCGAAAGTTCATCTGGAATCGCAAAATGGAAGATGGAATAGAATTGTAAAACTGTCAACTATGGGTTTGTGCAATGAAAACTGAATATGAGATGGTGAATTGTGGTTGTTTGTGGTTTGCCTTGTGGTAAATAAAAAGGCCGACAAGAACACCAATGTCACTACGTACTAATGAAAACAATGAACTTCTAAATAATTCCTGATCAATTCCACTAAAAACTTTCACACAGGCAGTAAATATTACAAAATTTGAGCCGCAGCTTATCATTAGCACTGGTGGAGGGTTGAAACGGAGACTAGAGACTGGTCAGCATTTACAAAATGGCTACTCTCTTTTTCTTGAATGCGAAGAAGCTTCGGACTACGCAGCGGCAGTCCAAAGTGAAGTACTAAAGTCCAATTCTTCTTCACGGAGTGGATTGGACGAGAGAAATGAGCACTACACCGAGCGCAATCCTTCATGCAGCCAAAAATAAGATACTTTTATTTACAAACAAACTAGTTTTGTAAAACAATCGGAGCACATAGGTGGCCATTTGCCTCCCCTCATATTGACATGGAATGTTTGCCCTCAACCACCCCTCCCCTCAAACTGATTTAAATTTTGCATCCTATAGAGCTTCGATCGGTACGGGAATTTCCCGACTTTCCCGACCGGAACATTAAACGGTACGGTATGAAAAATACGTTTTCCCGACGATCGGGAAATTGAATGTTCCCGGGAATTCCTGAAAAACCCATAACTGCTTTTTTAACCACATTTACTTGCATCCTTGCCCTCAATAATCAAGTCATGTATTTTGGTTTATTTTACATATTGAATTCAAACAGGGTGTTTTCACGTATTTTTTAAGATTTTCTTGGAAAAGCGTTAAGAAACAGGTTTTTCCAAGAATCCTTCGTATACATACCTAATTATTAAATCATAATCACCTGACGCCCGACACTTATAAATAGTGTTAGGGGTGCCACAGTCATCCAGCCGCGATATTTCTAGTATGCATGTATGTAATTATTCATTAGTTGTTTATTGGACATTGCCCTTACAACCCGATATTTGTAGTATGGTTAATTAACAAGTTTCAGAATTTTTAACTGTTGTTTAGCAATAGGTTAGTATTGAGGCTTAGATGTCTTTTCATTCCCTTTAAATTAAATAAAAAGCTTAAAATCAAACCAAATAACCTTAAACTAAAGCATTTCTAAGGTTTTAGTGTTAACTTCGCCATCACGTGGTTTTTAAGAATCGGATTGTTCTATTTCAAGCTGTTTGTTTTCTAAACAAACAATTTAATATTAGGCAGATTCTCATAGCAACGTTTGGCTTTGTAATAGCGTAAGTACATTTCATGTGCGTTATAGGATAGAACGTTTCGTAATTATAAATATAACAACTACTTTCTGATTTCTATTTTTGGACTATTCGATTCATATAATGTAAGATATGCCAAATCCGTGTTCTGGGGCAAAACCACGTAGGAAATGAAATCACTGATGAAGGAAATCCGTCGCAATGTGACAGAAGAACAAAAAATTCTTTTCTAATTTATTTTTTAACCGAAGGTCAGCATTTATAGTTATTGATTATTTGAGAAATTCCACTACGCACTTATCGTTAACTAACTACTACTAGTGTTTTTTACAACTTAGCTGGCACACACTTCCAAAAAATAGTAATTTTATTGTCCAAAAATTGTAAAATAGTCGGCTCAATGTCAGAAGTAGCAAATAGGGGGTCATATAAAGTCAATAAGTTGATGGCCCTACAGCAAAAATAGATAGTTATCATTGGCCCAACAATAATAAATAGTGAGGACAGAAGTCGTTGGGAATGAGTAGGCGTACAACAAAGGCCCAACTCATTATTACTGTCATATACATTTCCCATGAAAAATGTCAGTTAGCTCATCGTGGGCCAACAACTTATTCCTACGCCTTTCGAACAGACAGGCTGCGTACACGAAACCATCGATGGCCCGACGTTTTCCCAGCAATTGCAGGTGTCTATTTTTTGTCAAAGGAAGTGGCGGTTACGACAAGTAAGTGCAGTGTTCCCGCGGCATTCGAAGCATTCGCAATGAAGTTAGTTTTAACGGCTAAAAGCACCACTTAAGACTCATTAATTCATAAGCATTTTTCCAATCAGTCATTAAACTTAGAAACTTTTAGCTTAAACAAACATAATGTTTCGTTAAAGAACTGTTAATAGTGTTGTTTCAGATTGTTTGACTTCTATTAGTGGTTTCCGTGTTTCAAAGTTGTGGTTTTAGTTCAACGCGTACCACAGCAAAACTGGACTTTCAACATTTAACCACATGTAGGTAATTAAATGAAACAATACAACCCGGCGTGCAGTCAGGGTTCATCAGGAATAAAATTACGTGTTCAGGTAAGCTATTTTATTGATTATTCTAATTATGTGTTTAGTTAGTAGAAAATAAAAGATTATTATACAAAGTAAAATCCTGTCTGCAATTTAATTATTGTTTTGTGCCCGACCACTAACTATGAACTAGCTTAAAATCAAATGAAACGATATTTTTATTTTGTATACAGAATCGGTGTTTGCGGTGACTCTACCGACTATTAATTTCCTTTTCTACCCGTAAACCGACCGGAGGAGAAAATCTGTGCTTGTTTCTGTGTTTAGCTTACCTATCAACATTCACTCAACGTAATGCATCTACAAACTTCTGAATCCTGCGCTGTAAGTTGAATTATAAATAACTACTAATATGATTGCTAGTGTTGATATTTTTTGCGGCAATTAATTACGAACAGCAGTAGTTGGTTGTGGTGTCAGTTGTGATATTTTACTTGTTTTTATAAAATGTGTTTTTGTTTTACTTTCAGCGTTTATATTTAAGTTCAACATCGCTTTAGCTGAAAACCTGGGATTCTAAGCGTGGCACTGATTTCAACAAAAAAAGGAAAGGAGCCTGTGTATACTAAATCTTATCTATAATTTATGTAACACTCAAATTATTATTATTTGGTTCAAACTTTTGTATTGTATTTTAGGCTCCAGTTAGTTTGTTTAAAATTTTTGTGGACAATGAGTGTCGTGCTTTTGCGTTTGTCTACCTAGAAAGCTATTTTATTTCCTAAATTAAATTACCTAATTAATTGGATGTGATATAGCTCATTAATGTGTAAATAAATCGTATATTTTGGTTAATATTGTCTATACGCTTCAATTGCGTCATGCATAAAATTGTACTGTACTGTAGAGAATAATAAGTTGGACCATAGTAAAATCTAATTATAGGGCCGAAAATGCGCATTTTATATCGGATGAATAGTCTGGTTATTGTTGGCCCATTGTTAATTTATTGAACTCTTTTGTCGGGTATGAGTGATCTCCCCATCAATTATCTAACATCGAATTGGAATTGTAGGTTATGAGTTTTTGGGCCTTCGTTGGCTACAGATCGCTTTTAGTCGGGAAATGGTGTGGACTTATTGTGCGGCCAACTGAAATTTCGGCGACAACACGGCACATCTGCCTACCCAAACACGGTTGTAGGACCTACTGAAAAAATTCTAAAAACCGACAATGTGTGCTAGCTGGGAACGTTCCCCACTTCGTTTTTGCAGTTTAAGCTTAATTGGAAACGTCTTGTAATATTAACTTTATGAGGAGCCAATT
>JAQFZC010003975.1:0-17226 GCA_034695205.1 Dicyrtoma fusca | reverse complement strand
GCTAATTTCTAGTTTTGACCTTTTTGAAAGTGCTAATTTCTAGTTTTGACCTTTTTGAAAGTGCTAATTTCTAGTTTCGACCTTTTTGATAGTGCTAATTTCTAGTTTAATACCTTTTTGAAAGTGTTGATTTCTAGTGTGACACCTTTTTAAAAGTGTGTATTGCTAGTTTGAAACCTTTTCGAAAATGTAATTTCTAATACTTTTGAAAGTGTTAAATTGTAGTAGATATAATCAGTAAACAACTTCATGGTTTACCAGTTGCGAATAGATTAACTACACATATTTTAACAGAATTTGTTAAAATTCTCAATTATTCTTTAAAAGTTACTGTAAATTTTTACACTACTAGATACTAGGCACCAAAGGTTAGGGCCTTGGACAGTTTTTAAGGTTTTGTGGAAGTCTGATTAGTTTTCTACAACACTCATTGCGCATTGGAGCTGTTATCACGACTCTCTGTTTTGAGTCCATTGATTGAGTTTGAATTAAAATTCCATGAGAAGATAATATGTACTCGTGTAAAGAATGAATTGAAAATTGAAATGCCATTTACAGGGACGATGAATGAATGGAGATGAATGCTTGGGTGGACTGCGAACGTATGTATTTATGAGTATGACCCTTGGAGATCCATTTCAGACTTACTATGCCATGACAGCCATCCACCATACAAACTGAAGGAGGCAATGATGCTTTTGGGTGCAATTTTTGTTGTTTATACTCTCCTGAGTTTGAATTTGAGCACAAGTGAGAGAGACAAAAAATAGATGCGGATTTATGATGAGAGGTAGAAGATCTATGAAAGTTCTATGGAGCTATCGTAGATGTATAATGTATCTATGCTACAAAGATTGCATATAAAATGATAGAGAAGTAGTTTCTAGTATAATTTTCTAGTTTTCTAGATCTATATGAGAGTGATAGATGATGACATATGATGAGTAGATGACTGACCTTTGGTTCGAGATCTGGTGAGTATCTCGGATGAAGTGTTGAGTGGTGAGCCCACACGTCTGTTTTCTTTCCCAGATGGAACGTTATTACTGCCCAATGGAGATGATGAACATGGAGATCCCACTGATTCCTCTTTGATTACTTTCCCGTCCATCAAACCCTGCTGTAAAATTAAACGAGATTTCATGTCCCACAAACTATCGTGAACTTTTCCGTCTTATATAGAAAGGGGCAGGCAGGCAGACAGACAGGATATATACACCTACCACTATATAGCTATATAGCCAAGTTAATTATACAGTTACATATATAGTAGATACAGTCAACCCAAATCACTCCTTCAAATTCAGATCGAAATCAAGAATCAAGATTCCAAAAAACACAAAGCATAAAACACCACCAGAACTTGTCAAAGATTCACTTGTTCATGAGATATACCTATAGCGACACAGTATATCCCCACACAAAGTATATACACAGTCAATGAGTTGATTAATTTCCTATACAAATAAAGTGAGACACCACAGGGCCACCCTAACACGGGAAGAATCCTTAGAGCCAGACTTCCGGCTCGTCTGTAAGTAAGTCTGTAACAACTATTGATGGATTTAAAGGGCTTTCTAATAAAAATTTAGAGATGAGCTATTTTATTAGAAAATCGGAATAATGAGGGGACGAGAGATACTACTGAAGAGATGATGGCGTAATATAAATTTTGGATTTGAGTGAAATATTTGTAGACTGAGGGAAGTCTGGGTGTAGAAGTGTTTGGGTGATGTGATGTGATGCTGACTGGAACTGAGAAATGACTGACTGGCTCTTTAACTGGGTCCTGAACCAATGAAATGAAATGCTTTCAAATGAAATTGTACATGAGGTCTCAATGCATGTGTGTGTCTATCCTTCTCCATGGTCATGTACATCCCAAAAATGTAGCCCACCACACACACCAGGCCAGGCCAGGCAGACGGCTGTGTCTGGTTTGGTTCTGCTCTTCTCTTCGTGTTACTCTCTATACTCTCTCAAAGTTGCTATAGGTATCAGTATAGAGTATAGAAAATAGATAATGTAATAGGGAGGGTATAATCTAACTAGTAAGCGTAATGCCGACTGGCACAGTGCACACTACTGTACACTAACCAGTGACTGAGCATCTCTTGTACCAGTACAGCAGGAGGGAGCTCTATTTTTTCCCGTTCCTATCCCTATCAGCACTACAAGTGTTTCAGCAGCTAACTTTTTACATACCTATACGTATGTATATAGGTACTATATAGGTATAGGAAGTACCTATAGACTTGTATTGTGAAGTACTGCCCATAGAAAATGCGGAACCCTCATTTAAGAATTGAAGGAAGTCTCTCATGCTATACTGATACGGATAGGGGGGACTGACTGACTGCATGCTGCACTGCGTACTGCATTGCATACCAATATAATAGGAGCGAAAAAAGTAAGCGTGTAGGTAAAAGTGCAGATGCACAAAAAGGATTCATTCCCATGCCATATGAATATAATTACGGTGGCATACTGATACATATGTATCTGGCTGGATCATCCTTCCCACAATCACAATTAGAAAGCATACAGTTACTAAATCTACTTATAATTCCTACAGTAAACAAATACGTACTAAATACTTAAAGACGGCTTAACTGAAAGTTAAAAGTAAACGACGCATTTTTCACTTTTATAAAAATATGGGCAATTTAGCACCCTTTCAAAAATGTTGGATATGCGTCATTTTTTTGGATTACAAATATTTTGGATGTAGGTGCACGTTATTTTTTGTGTGGCCTCCTATTGTGTCCCAAAATAGGGGTACAAAGCTTTGAGCCTTTGGAATTCGTTACATGGCGACACAAAACAAAAAAGTAATCACAATTTTGCCGGTTTTAGGTAACCTATTCGGAACTACGAAGCCATCAACCATGGAAAGAATGAAGAGTGCTTTGTGAAAGTGTTTATTTCACAAATCACTTTTTCAAAAGTGTCAAAACTAGTAGTTAACGCTTTTTTAAAAAGAGGTATAAACAGGAAATTAGCGCTTTCAAAAAGGTCAATACTAGTAACTACCACTTTTAAAAAAGGTCAAAACAAGAAATTAACACTTTTTAAAATGGTCAAAACAAATTAGCGTTTTCAAAAAGGTCAAAACTAGAAATCAACACTTTCAAAAAGGTGCTAAACTAGAAATTAGCACTTTCAAAAAGGTCAAAACCAGTAAGGAGCACTTTTCAAAAAGGTCTTTAAACAAGAAATGAGTGTTTTCAAAAAGAGCGAAAAATACATATATTACTATTTCGAAAAGGTTAACCTTTTGTGGAATGTTTTTATGGAAAGTGCCCAGTGCAATGTGATCTTATCTGAATCCGTAATACCTACACGAATACCTTCAAAAATGATTTGAAGGTGCTCTGCGATTTTCGAAAAATCTGTTAGTTAAAGCTTATTGTTAGCATTAGGTCCACATTTTGAAGAAATAAGGGGGGAAATGAAAAACTGACTGTGTTGGCAATACGTCATGATGTCTGTATTGTGTTAGGTACCTACCTATATGTACATACTTTTCCGTATTCTAGTATTTTTGTATTTTTGTATTTTCGTATTTTGGGGTGGGAAATGAAAAGCATTCACCGTGCGAGGAAAACGTAAATATTTCTGAATTTCTCCCTCCCTGTCTGCTGTAATAATCTGAAGAATTTCTTCGTCTCGCGGTGTTTAATGGTACCGGTACTTCCGCTTTGGAGCAGAGTCCGCTCGTACAAACATAAACTCAAAGTCAAAACCAAAACCAAAAACTAAAGCAAAAGGTAGCAAATGTGTATAGACAAATGTTCTTGGCAAATATCACACAAGTCTTTGCTTCCCAGAGTGTAAACACACACACAGACACAAATAGTACACGAAATAGTACAGTACTCATTGTACTCCAACTCCAACTCCAACAGCCTTACAGATATTTCAAGTTTACTCGTTCAAAGTTGCTCTGCAGTGTCTATAGTGAATGTAAAATACTCAAATGCACTGCATTTTTCCCTTCTGGGGTTCACTTCGAAGTCAGAATGAAAGCGAAATACTAAAATTGGAACTGCAACCAGAATCGGAGGAACAAGAACAACTAAACAGAGATCACAGATGACAAAACGTTTTAAAACTAAAATCAGAATTACGATACTTCGTTTACTTTGCTTTGCTTTCATTTCCTATCCAGTTCCAGTGTGCACAGCACTTCCGTTTTAAATCCTAAAACCGCTCGCTTTTTCCTTCAGATCTGTAGTGCCTTACTATGCATTGTACAATACTGTATTGAGAGATACAGATGCATCTGCTAAAGGCTCAAAACATTCAGCTCTTTTACTTCTCTTAACCTTTTCGGAGCGGTAATATACTTTTAGTTCTGAATGGTTTTGAAAAATGGTAATTTATAGTTTTGACCATTTTGAAAACTGTCATTTCTAGATTTGTAACGTTTTGAAAGTGGTATTTACTAGTTTTGATTGTTTTGAAAAAGTGTCATTTACTAGTTTTGACTGTTTTTAAAAAGTGTTATTTACTAGTTTTGACTACTTTACGCTACTTTACGGAATTAAACACTTTTATAAAGCATTCTTTCCGTGGCTCCCCAGTTCCGAATAGGTTAACTCACTCAGTCTATTTTCTTTGCAATAATTATTCTATCTGTGGAAGAGGACCAAAGCCAAAGCCCCTCTGTCCCTTTAATCATGTAGAATTATTGAAGAAGCTTTTGTCAGTCTACACTATTGGCTTCCTCGCCACCATCACACACACACACACACACACACACACACACCACATGTCGAATCTAACAAAACATAAAAACATACACACAAACTTACAATTATGTAAATATGTGTAAAAGGCATTAAGGGACCCTTTGTTTTGGATGGAACCTTAAGCATTTAAAAGTTAAAAGGGAAAGAGTCAAAACACATATGTACATACACATAGGTTAGCAATTATGTAAAACAATGTGAGAGTATAGATAGATAGATATAGACAGAGACAGACCCTCTCGGGTAAAAAAATGGGAAGGATTTTTTAGTTTTTGGGTCAATGAGTTTTGAGTTGACCCTCAACTTTAAATTGCTCATGCTTAGCATACTACTCTTCGCTCTATAAACAGTGTCAACAATCCGAGTAATTTTTAAATGAAAGTAAAGCCAACAGACAGTTTATGTATGGAGCCATCCACTGAATGCTACTGGGTACCTACTACTGCTAAAGCAGCATTGCTAATACTATGAATATGTACTTATGTATCTGTAATGAAGGCTGGGCTTGTGTTTGTATGGAGTGCATTCATTCATTAGTAAATTATTTAGACGTGAGGTATCTAATAGATAGATAGATATAGCCTATACCTAACTATATAGTAAGTTCTATACGCTGTAGATACAGATACTATTAACATCAACAGCCATGATTTATTATGACTGGAAACTCGTATCATTGAGGAGCACAAATAGTGAGCGCTAATAGCAAAGTCAATGGATGCACTCCTATTTTCACAGGAACTACGTCACATCTTCTACAGTCTAACGAACGAACGAACCAATCTAACTAGTAAAACGCCAAAGCCTAATCCAATGTGCAGAATCAATATTGCTCCGAGCCTTAGTTGAATTATATCACTATTATTATTTATTACGTACAAATACTATAAACACTTTCACTTTCAGTAACTCTGTACTCTGTACTCATTGATTTAGACGTCTTTTAGTAGTTACTTTCCGTTTTTTACTTTTGATCGTAGACACATTGATCAGAGATACAAATCAGATTAATGATGGCAACAATTACAAAATTTCGTTCTCTAAATTACGTCATAGCCACAATCAAATAGTACAGTGTTGACAATTAGATTACTTACAAAACTAATTCAATATTTCACACCTTCCCAAATACCCCTGAACTAACAGAAACTGTGGCACACTTTGAAAGTGTAAACTAATCTTCACCTTTGACTTTACCTTTGCCTTCCCCACGCTGTTATAGTCTCTGTGATGTAATTATAAAAGACGGAAGGAGTGAAAATGGTGACCTGGTAAAATGCATTTAGCATACGGAATGAAATGTGTGTGTGAGAGAGAGGGACCGAGTTGAGAAATATAGAGAATGTAAAGTAAAGAAAGGACGTAACAAGATACAATATGGGAGCAATTATTTCGACATTCAACATGAATTCAACATCTGCACAAGATGCTCTCACTTGTGTGTGTGTGCTCTCTCTCTCTCTCCTGCTATATAGCCTCAACTTCCCTATAGCTATAACAGTGCGCATATAGTATAGAGTATAGTATAGTATACTAATTCTAATTCCATACCAGAATTGCATCCTACATAAAGCCAAGACCAAAGCCAGCTTTCATCCTTCTGTTCCCTTCTTGCCACCTTTCATGTACACACACACACACACACACACACACAGTACATGGGTTCTGAGCGCAGAAAGAAGCCCGATGCGATGCGATTACCCATGTTAGACCTATTTATATTTGAAAGTTGAACCTATTAACATAACATTACTCACAAGAACATATTAATAATATAATAAAGTCTCATCCTCTCTCCTATCAACTATCAACTTGGGAATTGGGAACTAACAAGGATCGTAAGATGAGTGTAATGCTATAAGGACCTATGATGTTGAAATTAATGTTCACCGTACGTGTGAATTAGCTCGCTTTCGCTTCACTCAAGCCGCCACACCGATGGATCCCCGTCTTCCCGTCCCGTCCCGATGTAATGTGTGCCTAATTGAGCCCATAATGTGAACCATATAAAAAAATAATAAGTAAGAAGCTCAAGTCAAGTCTCCTGGCATCGCCTTCATAAAGCCTAGCCTGTCGTCTCTTTCATTTTCATTACTACCCTGTTTTTGTTTTCTCGAAAATGCAGTCTAAATAGACTAAATACCGCAATGCTATCTCTACTCGAGCGTTAAGGTCTCCAATTAATGGTGCAGTCTACAATCTATGTACGGTGCACCAACTAATCCATTTATAAGGTAGGTACTGTACAAATTTGTATAGACACTAATCGTAAGTATTGTATTAAAAACTATACTAGGAAATACGCATGTACCACAGTAGAAGTTGGACTTTATTAAAAATTAAAAAAGGGGGCTGCTATCATCGGTATACAAAGGCTAGAAGGGCCACGGGCTTTAGTAGAATTTTAGTAATACGTTAACCTATTCGGAACTGGCAAACCATGAAGATTTTAGTGTGTTTACTACAAATTTTAGCTTTCAAAAAAAGCTAAAGAAGAAAAGCTAAAGGAATATTATTTTTCAAAATGATGAATAATAGAATATTTCATATTTTCAAAACAGTGTAAAACTAGAAATTAACACTTTCAAAAAGATCAAAACTAGAATCCAAGAGTTTTAAAAGTGTGTAAAACTAGAAATTAACACTTTCAAAAGGACTAAAACTAGAATTCAACATTTTAAAAAATGATCAAAACTAGAAATTACTATTTTGAAAAAGGTGAAAAACTATGTAATATATTGCCGTTTCGAAAAGGTTAATACATGGATATATCTATATACTTTGGCTTATAGGTGGTGGTGATGGTATATGCAGGGCTTTAGCACTAGAGCTGACATTCTATGGGGAAAAGAGATGGAATGGGAATAAAAATTGGAGAGGATCGTTTCAATTCATTGAGTGAGTGGAGAGTGGAGTGAAGACAGTGAAGAGCGCGTGTGTTTGTGTACATCACATCATTCATTCGATTTTATTTTCAAATTTTATATTCGTACTGGTATATGGTGATGGTGGTAGTGTGCTGGTTGCTGGTTGCAGGCTCTGGCTTTGGCTTTGGCTCTGGCACTGCTGCGGGTTGCTGGTTTGGTTTGGTTTGGTGATAACTGCACCTGAACGGACAGGTGTGAGTAGAAAAGTCCATCACACAGCTACACAAATATTCCACAGCACACATATTCACACTCTCCTTCTGTTCTCTGCTCAATTCAGTCAGCTCTCTCGATCCTCTACGTTTTTTTTTTATTTTTACAGACACATATATAGGTATATCATATTCTCTTATGTGGACTTATATAATACATATAGGCAGGCACACGACCCTATATCCATCCCCTCAAATAGTACAAAAATACAAGCAACCAACAACCCGAAATAGACACAGAAAGACCGAACCAGTTGTGTCGTCAATACCTACATTACATTGCTATTGAATAGAAAGAATTCAAAACTATATTTACCCGAAATTATACCAAACTCGCCCATGTAATAGGCGTATATATATACCTATACCCGAGCTTTTATACAAACACGTGTGATTCCCTACCCCCTAGATTCCTATACTATTTCACTCACTATTGTACTCTATATTAGCCACCTATCCCGTACTTTGTAGGATCAGATCATATCACCTGGAATCTTTCAATTAAGCACCCCATTCTCTCCATGGGGTGCATGTACTTAACACACTGTCAATGCAATGGGACGCAATGCAATCCACTCATTATGCTATTACAGATACTACTATTTTTATACACGTATAAACACACTGATTTCTATAGCAGCCAACATCTTCAGTGCAATTTGCACAGTATAGCAACACCAGGCAGTATAGTGTATGCATTTTAGCGATCTCTATAATGAGCACAATTTGAGAGACGATGCTGCGTGCTGTGTTTCTGGAGCTAATAAAATGGATAAAAATGGGCAAAATAGGGCACACATTTTCGACGAAATAAAAATGCAGCAGTGAAATAAGTTGCTATGCAGTTGCTATCAGTCCTGATATGTATTATTGACGTTTTACCTCCAGAAGCCCTACTCAATACGCAGCCATTTGTCATGCATTAAACATGTAAAGTAAAAAAAATCTTTCTTCTGCTGCTGCCTGCTGCCATGTGCTGTCGCTCTGCCCCCCCCCCCCTGTATCGATATACTGATAGGTGTACATGAAGCAATCATTGGAATGAAATTACATATACTAACATTTTGAATGATTTTTTTATTGCACCCATTACACTGCGCTATCATCAACCCCGCACCGTCGACAGTCAAATTACTATATCCCTGCGAATAAATCAATGCGAATGTCGAAAATCTAAATACAGATATTGCTATGCAATCTGGGATGGTTAATGGGATTCGTGCAACTGTTGAGCTGCTGTGCAACAGTCCCACCATCTGCATCCCTTCCACACATTAATTCAAAATATAATTTCTAATTTGGCAATATCTCTGTAGTGCATAGTAGTAGTAGTGTGATGTACAAAAGTATAAAAAACGACCAGGAAAACTTTCATCTTTTTTTTCTAATTCCAATTTTGGCCATTTGAGGGAAACTACTATACAGACAAATGAGGCTTCGGTATACTAATTTTGAAAGAAAAGCCCATAATCATATGGTAATGGAAATTGAGAACGCGTGTAGATACATAAATTTTTTCCTTGTAATAAATTTAATGCTACATATTTTATTGAACAACTTTGGCACTGCACTTGGTAGCACTGCACTGCCAATTTCGTTTCTGATGAAGTATGCACGGTAGGCGTGGGTTGATTAAACATACTATAGCTATTTTAAAAAGTGCAAAACGTCCTTTTTAAGTGATGTAAAAGACATCAAAATTTCTAAAATTTTTAAGAATTCTGGCTCTTCTAAATGGCAATTTGTATTTTAAGTTTTACGTACCTACACTGCATTGAGCACTAAAAAATAAAGACAAGGCAAGGGAAGGGAAATGACAATAATGAAAGAAGAATCACAAAAAATGTGTAAAATGTTGTGTGGCTCGCTCATACATACAACGTTTAAACATTTGGTTGGAATTTTGGAATTTTTGAGAGGAGTACTAAAAACAGTGAAGGGAAAGAAGAAGAGAAAAAAAGTTTTGGAAAATGCGGGTAGCAATTTTTGTCATGTCTGTGAAGGAGATAGTATTGTAGGATAGATAATTGGAGAAGGGCGGACAAGTCAGGATTGATTGAGGAAGAATTCAGTGAGATTAGAGCAATTTAAAATACTCGTACTATCTGCACACTCCCATACATTTTTATGGCAAGCAAACAGACTCACACACACTCACTCTCTCTCTCTCTCTCTACACAATGAGTTTCACTCCAAGTGAACAGAACCAACGGAGTTTACCTACCTCCGCTCTCTCTCACTCTCTACGTCTGAATTTCTAAATTCAATATTTTAAATTTCTTATGCTTAGAGACCATTCCTATACATAGGAATATGTTTGTAGCACATATGTACCTTCATCCACTGTGATAGTTCCTTATAATGAAAGTAGGTACCACTATACTGAAAGTGCAAAATGTGCTGTCAAACTTTTTCTGACAAAATCCATGTATTCCTAACGATAAGTTAAATCGCGCTTTTTACATACCTAGGTAGGTGTAAAACTGCTAATTGAATAATATGCTACAAAACAATGTTTTACGTTTTCAACTTTTAACTTTTCTGAATCAGAAACATATAGTTTTGAGTGTTTTTGAAATGTCAATTTGTAGTTTTGAGCATTTTTGAAAACGGGAATTTCTAGTTTTGAGCATTTTTGAAAATGTAAATGTCTAGTTTTGACCATTTTGAAAATGTAAATTTCTAGTTTTGACCATTTTGAAAATGTAAATTTCTAGTTTTGACCATTTTGAAAATGTAAATTTCTAGTTTTGAGAGTTTCTGAAAATGTCGATTTCTAGTTTTGGCCTTTCTGAAAATGTTGATTTCTAGTTCTGACCATTTTGAAAGTGTTGATTTCTAGTTTTGGTCTTTTAGAAAACGTTAATTTGTAGAATTAACACTTTCACAAAGAATTTTTTCCATGGTTTCCCAGCTTTGAATAGGTTAAAATCAGCTGTCATTCTTAGGAAATGACTAGAATTTCCACAAATTTTTGAAAACCGTAGATAGGATGTATTGCATCGAAAATAAGAAAATATGACTGACACATTCCACTTTGCAGTTAGGAATGTTGTACTACTGCACACAATGTGTCTCGTAAAGTAAAGGATTGCTTTCTGTAATTTCTTATTCTACCTACATTACATACTTAGGTATACCGCACATCCCTATGTATACATATGTGACAGCAATCCCCAAAATGTGTGCCTAGGACCCAGGGAAAGAGACCAAGAGACAAAAGAGGAAGAAGGACAGCCGACAAGGAACATTATAGACTGGGTCCGGAGAGTAAATCTGGTTGTTAATGTTAATGCTAATGTAGTAAGTCTCATCTCGAGTCTGTATGAAGTGGTGAGTGTTGTGTGTGTGTGTGAGCAAGTGTGGGGAAAAGGAAGGAAAAGGAGCAGAAGGCTCGTATCACTTCAAGTCAGAGCCTCCGTTGACATTTCGCCTGAATATTCAATATCCGTTTGGGTGTCTGTACGACTTGATAACGTTCTCTCTCTCTCTCCGAATCTTCCTCCGTGCTCCAGGCCCAAAAGACCTCTCCTCTCAACTGTCTCTACGGATTCTATTTCACCACACCGTTACCGTTACCGCTACCGCTCCCGCACCCGCACCAGTACCATTCCCTGTTCAAACCCACCAATTTTTCCTCAACTCGCTAGTCAGTGCCTAGCCTATTAGGTACAGGACTTACCTTGCATACATAAATGAAATAAATAGAAAATATACGGATATGCGGTCCATTCCTTTCCTTGCTTAGAATTATTAGAATAGGCATTGCAGACTGCAAACGACCCACAAAAAACTAAATACCTAAAATAAGGAATGTCAGAGATAACTTGTAGCTTTGCAGGCATAATTTTGTCATTCACGTTATTAAATTATAACTTAATGTTAAACTTATAGTTTTGAATTATATAATGTGGAGTATGAAATTTTAATTTTTCGAAACGGTAATATTTCCTGTTTTACATCCTTTTAAAATTGGCTATTTACTGTTTTGACCTTTTTGAAAATGTTAATTCATAGGTTTGACCTTTTTTAAAGTGTTAATCTCTCTAGTTTTGACCTTTTGGAAAGTGTTGATTTCTAGTTTTGGCCCTTTTGAAAGTGTTAAACTCTAGTTTTGACCTTTTTAAAAGTGTTCTTTGCTAGTTTTGAATATTTTTGAAAAAGTTTGTTCCTTGTTTTCACCGTTTTGAAAACGTCCGTTTGTAGTCTTGGCCCTTTTTGAAAATGATACTTACTAGTTTTGAATGTTTTTGCAAAAGTTGGTGCCTTGTTTTGTCTTTTTTGAAAAAGTTAATTTGGATAATAAAGGTTTTAATAAAGCATTCTTTCCATGGTTTCCCAGGTCCAAAGAGGTTAAAAGATGCAACAACAATATTTTGCTCGTTCTAAAAACTGCAAAACCCATTCATTTTTTTAAAAGAGGAAGAATTCAATTATAAATGTACCCAAGAATTATTAAGAATCAAAGGTATTTAGGTAGTTTAAACACCTCTGCACTACATACACTCGTCTTTCAAACCAAAGCACACATGTTCCACACAGTGCATGTACATACATTAGGTATCTACTCATCCCAGATTGAGAATTTGGAATATTTCTAAAATCTTCTGACGTCTGAATTCTGAATGAACGAAGCCAGTTCTAAAGATGATAATAAAATTGTCTTCGTCCACGTAAGTGTTTCATGCAGTGTGAGATTGTGTGAGTGTGTGGTGGTGGTGGTGGTGGTGGTGATGGTGGTGTTTGGTTGCGTGTTGTAAGTTTGCAAGGCTACTCTGCCATTATTATCTGAGAGTACAGCCACAGAATAGAACAGAACGACAGAACAGATCAGAAGAGAAGAGAGAGAGAGAGACAGTAGTGAGGAGCAGACGGAGATTCGTTGGCTTGGTTTGGTTTGGTTTGAGCAGAAGGAACGATTACACAGAAGACTGAGAGCGTCCTGATTAATTTCCAACGTATGGACGATGTGCGATTAGGCTCGGCAGTCACATCCTTTAATCCTTCGGTCTTACACTCAAAGCCCAAGCAACGAACGACTCCGGCACAGCCCACCATTATTGTACATACTTATATGTATTTTCCCTACGTTTCTCCTCAGCCACATGTTCAACTTGCGATTAGCAAGCCTCTGTATCTCCATGTTTAGGTAGCAGACACCTATTAGGCCTATCTCACAGTAACAGATCATATTCAAAAAGTATAAGTTTCATATTCGAAAGATAATTTCAACTTGAGCATTTCACTCTTTCAGACTCCAAAACTCCAAACTGTCCCTATAGAACATGCTGTAGAAAGACGGTCGTAGTAAAACGAACGACGTACGAAAGTGCAAACATTGATATTTGCATCGAAATAAATCCAGCTGGTATTTTTGGAACACAATATTTTAAAAAGTGCAAATATCACATTTTACATACACTTTTCACTAGATTCGAAGCTCTTTTACAAATATATATGCAAATACACAGTTTCAGAAACTTTATGATTGCAAGCTTTGAAAATCTGTAGTTAGTACATTTTGCATTTACAAGCTCTGTCAATGGGAACAGAAGGCCCTATAACTGAAGTGTATACATACCATAGCATAGTAGGTATGCTAGTTTATTTAAAGGCAAAGATAAATCTTGAGGAAAAGTGTGAGAAAGATCCAACTTCACTCAAATTAGTAATCCTACTCTAACCAGCCAGGTTAAAATAATATCCTTCAGTCTCCTTCTTCTGCTAGTGATGATTATACCAATGTTATACCAACACTAGAACCAAGCAAGTAGTGAAAGTGTGTGCCTAAACAAGGGCAAGATGCATTCAATTATATTTTATGCTTTCGAATATGCACGCTTTAGACACCTTCCTCGAAGCTACTTAGGTACATATTTGTAATTATTACACATACGGTCTATGCTAAATTTTTTACTATGTAATAGTAAATGGCAATAGTGGCAAATGCTGATAGGCGATAGGACCGTTGTTGAATCAAAATAGCACTAGAAAGTAATGTGAGAATGATATTTGAAGGGCTGCCATTTCATAGCTATATACGACCGAATATATATATAGGTATAGCCATACTGCATGGAAACTATGGACCAAAGTGAAAAGTGATCGGATGAAATGTTTGCAATGGACGATGTGGCAATGGAACGACGCATATGGTACTTGAGAGACCCTGGCAGTCTGCCATTCACAACAATAAACAAAATTCAGATAGATCCGAATATGTGCTCTGGAAAAACCTTCCCATGCCATCTCAATCTTTTTTTTTCTCCTTCCAGGCAAGGCAGTATGTATACAAAGCTAAAGCTAAAGCTAGGACCAGAACCAGGACCAGAACCAGGACCAGGACAGAGGCAAATGCGACACACATGGACCCTCGTCTATTCGGCTATCTTGAGCAGATTCACAATTCAGTGTAAAAACAGCATTATATGGCAGAAGGAAGAACAGTCACCGGGAAGCAACCCCTGCTCGATGCTCTCCTCACACGCCAAAGATAAGAATAAAAGAACCCAAAGTAGAAACCGAACGCACATTGCACCGGATTCCGGATCGCATCCCTTCGGTCTTCCGCACTGCTCCGTTAACTCTTAAACATTTGGTTTGTGTGTTGATACACATGTTTAAAATAACGATGATGGTTATAGCATACCTGCTGGCACTTCCCTACGTTGCCCCATTCATTCACGAATACGCAAATACGGCATCAGCTGCATCTTCACACAAATATAAATTACGGGATGAGAAATATTACCATGGAGCTGATGCGTCAAATGCTACCTGGTATATTACCTATCTATTTTCCAAAGTATTACAATGGGCATATTATCTTGGTTGAAAATGCATTTTGTGTAAAGTCCAGTCCAATTTTAAAATGGAGTACAACTACTAACTTACACTTTTAAAAAGGAGTAAATCTGCTAACTCACACTTTTAAAAAGGAGTAAATCTGCTATTTACACTTAAAAAGGAGTAAAACTGCTAAATCACACTTTTAAAAAGGAGTAAAACTGCTATTTACACTTAAAAAGGAGTAAAACTGCTAACTCACACTTTTAAAAAGCAGTAAAACTGCTAAATCACACTTTTAAAAAGATGTAAAACTGCTAAATCACACTTTTAAAAAGATGTAAAACTGCTAAATCGCATTTTTAAAAAGGAGTAAAACTTTCTATTTACACTTTTAAAAAGGTATAAAACTGTTAACTCACACTTTTAAAAAGGTGTAAAACTGCTAACTCACAATTTTAAAAAGGAGTAAAACTGCTATTTACACTTAAAAAGGAGTAAAACTGTTAACTCACATTTTTAAAAAGTATTCAAACTGCTCCTTACACTTTTAAAGAGTGTAGTAAAACTGCTATTTACAAGTTTAAAAATGTTAGTAAAAAGGTGATTGTTGTTTTACGCCAAAATAGCAAATAATACTAGGGGGACGCTGGATTTATACGTCGCAAAGCTTCTTCATCCGCTATATGTACGAAAGATTACGGACACATCTTATGGTCATTGCTTAATAACGTGTACCTATCTAGGTATAATCATACGGGCCATCATGTCAACGCATCTTCGTCAAATGAAAATGTGTAAATCACAAATGATATTAGTACCAGCACATTTTCCATTTAAACTCTATCCGAAACGTACATACAACAGTCTGACCTTGCTTGCCTCTGGTCTAGTCTGGTGATGGTATCTCGCTGGATACAAGATATGCGGGTGATCTTTAGTGATTTAATTTTGTAGAAGACTCTAGTTAAATTGCAAAACTGTTCTTTCATAGGAATATTGAGTGCGGGTTTTGGCACTAGCACTATATAAACTATGTATAAGAACTACCCAATACGGGTCTGGCTCTGATAGTATTATTAAGCTGGTTTGGTCTTCGTCCAGCAACAACTTCAAATGCAGCTCCAGCACGAATTTTATTGATACGGCCAACGACACGGCCAAAGAAGGAATCTTCACTATAATGGTAATATTATGGAATGCAGCCTTCCATACATACTGTCATATTTAACTTGAACTTGTAAAGCTGTTTTAAAAGAAGGCAGGCAAAACTGGATTTGAATCTCTTGAAAGGGTGTAAAACAATCAAATAGCCCCTTTCAACAGTTAAATAATTATTTAACCTTTTCGAAGCGGTAAATAACGATTTAATATGTTTTTGCAAATGGCAATTTCTAGTTTAGCACCTTTTGGAAAGTGTTGATTTCTAGTTTTGACTTTTTGGCCTTTTTGAAAGTCCTATTTCTAGTTTTATGACTTTTTGAAAATAGTAATTTCTAGTTCTGACCTCTTTGAAAATATTGGTTTCTAATTTGGAGCTTTTTTGAAGAGCTATATTTAGTATTTTTGGACGTTTCTGAAAATGTAATTATCTTGTTTTATACCATTTGCAAATATTAATTACTAGTTTTGACCGTTTTGAAAAATGTTCCCCAGTTACGAATAGATTAAACGTTTTGAAGTGTAAAACATGGCATTTCTATTTACACATTTCTATAAGGTCGTAGTTGGAAAGATACATCTACATATTTGTAAACAGTAAAGAATAAATTTAAAGTAAAGCTTTCATATTATTTTGACGATCATAAAATTCAGAATCAAATCACAATATTACAATTAAATCAAAATTAAAACCCGCATGACCCTCAAATTCTATGCCCAACGAATGCGGGTCCCGTACATTCACTTTTTACTTTGTATTTATCTGCATAACTATGTACGTATTTAAACGGCGTTTTTATCTTCAAAGTGCCTAATTCTTACAGACACACATCTGGGTCTGTGATGTTGGAAGGTAATAAAGACGAAAACCCACAAAACATAAATAAATCCGGAAAAAAGTAAAAGTAAAAGAATTTTACTACCCTTACCTATCTACCAATATTGATATCTCTTGTTTGTGAATAATAGAACACCAGCCAGGCTACGGCAGCTGAAATTGAAATTGAAAGTGGCACAATATTTTCAATCGGGTCAAAGAGTAAGTCTACCACAACACTTGGATGAAGATTTGGACCCTACCCTACCACATTACGACGTACAAGGTACTTATACGCAGTAAAGATTGAGGAAATAAAGGTGAACGTTGATCCTTAGAATTTAGAATTGGCTGCTAATACTATTATGTTATTACGTAATATCTAATCATAAACTAACCAAACCAAATCTCAAATCGGAAGCCCCTTTAAAAAGATAAGTGAGGATGAAGGATAAGAATTTCCATTTCAAGCTTACCGACAAATCCATGGCAACGATTCTAGGAACAAATGTTCCCGGAACTAATGTTCCCGGAACAAATGTTCCCAAAAAAGCTGGACGATGAAAAAA
>JAQFZC010003974.1:0-17228 GCA_034695205.1 Dicyrtoma fusca | reverse complement strand
TTAAGTGCCTAACCTAAGCCAACTGATTCACATGGAAGGAATACATACTAAATTCTGAAAGGAAAAAAGGCGAGACAGTTTGTACGCGTATAATTTTACATTCTCACAAAAATAATGTTTCTGCGACTGTGAGAGTGTGAAGACTTAGTCAAATGTCCATCACCTGCATAAATTAAGCTCAAATCAAAGCTATGGTAATGGTTTACACTGCAGACCTTCCTCGTTCTTGGTGAGAAGTAAAAACAATATAATATTTAATTTAACAGTTGAATAATGTATTAAATATTTCTTTTATTCTTTTCCTTCCCACGACATTTTATGCCGTGTAAAAGAAACTATTCCTAATTATATGCTTAAGATGATAAACGTTGCAATAGCAGTATACAAAATGCGCTGATTGTTGATACGAACAAGTTTTCCTTACAATTTTGGTAATGCAAGGGTATAGGGATAGATACGCTCGAAATTTGTTTGCAATTCACATTTACTTTTTCAGGGAGGCGTAATATTTCACACGGACGCCAGAGCTATCCCTAGTTTTGTATTTGTCTTACGTATCTACGTCCATCAGCAGTATCTGCAAACCGTCTTTGACAGATGCAAAGTGCAGTGCACTGCGGGCATAAAATTAAAATTACAGGTTTCAATTATTACGCTTGCGAAATTTTTAAGCGTCAACACATAATCACGTGAAAATTAAAATTAGATATAATCAATCCATCAACGAGGCTCCGCACATGGTAAAGTACCTACAGATATGTAGTAAATTGCCCAGCAGATTCTGTGGAAGAATGGATGGTTCTCTAATTGTTCAAGAATAGGAGGCACATTTGCATGCGCGCACATACATTGCACGGGGTGTCTCGACTTCTCGTACAATTGCTTCTCGTGACTGTAATTGTACGGGATCACAGAATTCACGGAGAGGGCGAGCACTAAAAAAAACGTTTGGAGGCCTAAAAAGCAATTGAAAATGGGAATGGAGCCATTTGAGAGCTCCTAAGATGGAAGCACCGAATGCGAATAATTTGGACAATATCATTAAAAATCTTTGTAAGCAATAGCAAGGTCAACCAGTTTTCGTCCCTCGTATAGTATTTTTCGGAACGTTTAAGACAGTCAGCAGTGCATGGGCAGACTTCTGAATCATTTCTTATCCGTATTCTGGGTATTTATTTATTATTTAGTGACTTATTAATTGTTGACTACAATACGACGCCGAGACCGACCAAGGCGCAGGTTTCTTAAGTTAGGCCTGTCCTACATACATTACATAGGTATTAGGTATGTCTAAAAGGGATTTCATTACAAACTCCGAACCAAACCCTATTAACCAATGCAATGCTAAGTGCTTGCCTCGCCTATTAGTTAAGCAGTAAGCTTTCCATTCTTACTTTCTTACTTTGTTGGTCGTACAAATATAATCATAGCCTCGACTTAGAGGTAAACATGGAGTCTATTATTACTTAACTGATATTGACGTGTTTACAGCTGTCACAAGTAGTGATAGAAAATAGAAATCTCTGCTTCAAAAGATTTTGTACTTTCAAAGTTGATCAGTATGTCACTCCAGTTGGGGTTGACCACTCATATTTTCCCTATACTGATCAAACAGACAAAATGGGAAACGGAAGCACTATGTTTAGCTTCCAGTCTTCAAGCTTTTATCAATAACAAACAAGCTTTGCAGTAATGATGTATTAATACATTTACTTTCGTAATTGTATTGGTTGGAGGTAAATATCAGTAATTTGTTTGAGGGAATTGACAGTTAAATACGGTATCTAATTTTAAATAACCACAAATACCTGCTTAAACTCTGAGAGAATTTACTCTCGTATTAAACAAAAAAAACCTTGTCTATTATTTTATTAACTTGTACACGCTTGGCAGCAACACGAACTGATTTAAAGATGTAAATAAGATTAGCGCTTTTTTTAGCCACGAGACACGCCGACTCGTTTTTATCCAATTAATTATGAGACATTTTTATTTAAGTATACTCTACTCTATTTGCTTGCCCTTTACTTTGTATACTGATAGCAACACTCTGGTCATAACACGATTATATCGTGGGTCACACATTCCTATAAAACTTCCCTCACAGACATAAATGTCAAAATGAAAAGGAAAGCTTGGTACCTATGTATTTCCACTGTAGCTCTAATATGTATTGTATACCTGAATTAGCAAATCCATAAAATATTTAAGCCACAAGTCCTGCAAAAAATTTGCGCACGCTGTGCAATTAAAGGCCAATCAAAATTGTGCACATATAATTAAGAAGTATTATTATATGTATAAGCATACTGACCCAAACACACAGATATGGACGTAAGTTTGAAATTATAATAATACAATCCTTCGTGAACCAAAGAAACTTAATTTCATTTAATTAGTGACTACAAAGAGAGGCTATAAAAGAAAATTAAAATATTTTATTCGTGAAATGTTATTTTAAGTCAACGATGGAACTACTATTACTGACTATGCAGCTCAAGGTAAGTTAGTTTAAAATAACTTTATTGTATTATGTAGATCTACTGCAAATGAATAAGTTATATGTATTTAGATGCCATTAGCTACCTTTACAGCATTCAATAGTTACATATCTGCAGAGAATAATTGTACTGAATATTCGTAGGTGGTAAAATGATATCCATTCTAATGATTATTAGTGAACAATTGTTATATTGCAGGTACAGCATCGACCGCAACAAAGATTAAGCTCACAATTGAATGCAAAAAAGATAAAAATCATTGATATTCGTAATTTACTCACAACAATAGAAACAAAAATTGCGCGACACTTCGAACAGAATCAATCCATTAAACTTTTTCGGGGCACGCTGCTGAAAGCTGAACAATGGAATTGATTATTTTTATTTGCGGTCTAAAAGCTGCTGTCAGTTGTCAGTATTATTGCCAGTTGAACAAATCGAGCAAAGGATTCAAACATGCTTGTAAAAAATAATATATTGGTTGATTAGTCAAGACAAAAATAAGAAGGTAAGTACAGTGTGATAAAAATGAAAAAGTAAACTAATAAACTTCCTTCTACTTTTGCATTCTGTAAGAACTTCCGCGTGCCTATTCTGCTGATGTTTTTATTTTCATTTTTAGGAGCAAGATTTACAAGAGACAATAATGAAAGCACCATCATTGTTGGAGGATTTACTTTTTTATGTGCTGCTGCAAGTAACCTCATTCTTGACACTATCGAGTTTAAAATCAAGCTAAGACTGACGTTGGTATTTAATTTATACGTACCTACGTTTGAAAAGTAATGGGTTAGTTGAGTAACGTAGAATCTAGGGAAATTAATTATTAAACTTTATTTTACAAAGTTCCGAAAGTTTACTAGGCGCAAGATTTACCTACTTGGATGCGGATGTGCTCAAAGTTCCTCTTAATAAGGCATAATACAATATTTTACACGAAAATGAGGTATGTATTTAAATGCAAGATTACGTATTCTATGCAAAAACGAAACACGCCAGGCATAATGTAATTATAAATGCTTCAAAACTCCTTAAATAATAATTTAATTAATTTCATTAAAGATTGTAATTGACTGTCACACGATAAAATTCAGTTGCTTATCCTGACATAAAGTGGAAATACATACGAGTGGCGTAATCGTAATTTAAATTTTTGAGGAAATCAGTCGAGAGCCAACACGAAAGGATGACAGGATGAAGATGCGACTTTTGCTCCTTTACCGACGCGACGGTTTGAAAAGTATCCGTCCTCACCGTGTAAGACAATTTCGTGATTTAATTATCCTCAATTGCACCACGTACACAACTTATGACGTTTTACACGTGGGTAGTTTTAAAATGCGTGCTTTTTGTTATGTTTCTGTTTTGTAGGATTGTGCTCACGGCAGAATTCAAGAAAAAGAGATTAAAGTTAGTGACTTTCTTTCAACCACAAGACGATTTTTCGGTAAAAAAGAGTTAGCATGCAAGATCTTTATTTCAAAATTGCATTCACAGAACCTACGAAAAAAGCCATGATATTTGCATATGATTACATTATACAGGTAAACATCAGTTTCTTTGTAGTAGCTCGCAAAGCTACTTGAAAATTAACAAAAATCGTGTGTAAAACGTCTGTAGGTATTCAAATTACACTCACTAATAATTAATATTATTAATATAGATAGACCCTAACGAAGACAATACAGCAACCTGCAGAGCTTCAGGGAAGGAACAAAAGATAAGAAGAAACTCAAGAACAATTCTCAGTTGTAGATCATGGAACAATAAGATTAAGAGACCAGATTTTATGCATTGCTGGTTTGATAACATTCCATTCCAACTCATCGTCGGTGCATAAAATGAAGCTGTTAAGTGGCATAGTGACGTGGCTTTTATCTTTAAATAAGAATTCACGCTCATATTATTTTATTTACACGTTCCCGTTTTGTACACTTTAGATTTAAATTCGCATTAATCAAGCTTGAGTGGATCCGACGGAGGGCCGAACTTCTTGACTACAATGTCTACCTCAAATACCCTCAACGGTTGACACAGTACAAAGGGAAGAAAGGAGAGATTATTTTGTGGAGTATGAAAACGGTATCTTCGCACATGCCAAGCTACAAAGTACTTTGTATGCAGATATACATATTTAGCACGCATTTTGCAGGTACTCTTTGCCCGTATTCACTGCTACAGCCAAAACGGCCCACCTGCACTCAACGGAATTAAATGTACCTACAACTTGAAAGGGAATTCCTTAGAGTTCTGGGAGCTTTCTTTTGCAATGACAAATGTATCTTCTGTTTTTATTATTTCTGCAACAATGCCCAATAAGAGTACAATTGTCAACTTGGATTAACAAAGAAATCAGATCAGCAGCTAGTGTTTGCCTTACAGACACGATAGCACACACTACCTTATTATACATCTAAAATAAAAGTGTGAAATTTCAATTGGACTCGACGTTTTTATGACTGTTGGAGTGGCGGCACGTTTGTTGGGTTTATACTTACTATGCAATCCTGACCGTACTTAAAAGTTTGGGTTAAAACGAAAAAATGTGATTGAGTTGAAAGTGTGTTTTTTATGTTACTTTTACATTGCATTGGTAAAGTGCATCATGACGTGTACTGATAGCCACTACTACATGCACTTCACATGTTGTACATACGTAAATTGTATCCCCACATTTCGAGCGTAATCGTAATTGGAATGGACAAACAAGTCTCGATTATGTGCTTACTTACAAAATGTGTATTGCAATTTCTGTTTTGTTCGGCTGAAAATATGAAGATTCGATTATGTCACGATTTCGAGAGAAAATCGGACGCGAATAGCCAAATGCTTTAAAAAGTCTTTTGCGTCAGCACAGCTTTCATTGGGCTTAACAAATTATCTATTAAGTAGGTATCTACCAACGATAAGGCGGTGGAAAGACCGTATTACATACTTAGAACTCTGCCGCATAGTACTCGCAAATAAAAAGTTTTATTCACAATATACAGCAGATAGCTGTAAGTCCGTAAGTAATTACAATGTCTTCTCAAGTCATGCAGCTTACGATTAGCTGGGATAGAAAGTTGAATATAACTCTATGCTATCACTGAAAAAGTGAAGAAATATTTTTCTTTAAAGGTAACGGTTCTCCAATTTTTGCTAGAAAAACTGAAGATGCATCACATATATGACTAATATATCTATACACATGCTTAAGGATAGAGAAACAATCTTTGACGAATGATGATACAACGCTCTCTAACTTCATCTGCCTATTAAAACTTACATCTATGTGTTAGCATTTTTCTAGTTTTTTGAAACATAGATCCTAATAGCTTAGTATCGCATCACTTGTGAGATTATATCATAGCTTGTACGTATTATTATGGTTATGGCTACAGCTGTATTAAAGAAACGCACGCAAGTTTGAGTTGAAGTGCTCATAAAAATGCAGTTTTTGTGGAAATTACTTGAAATGTAGAAAAACATGGTTCTGAATGAACTACTTAATTGTAGTCACTCAGCTCGATCTGTCGTATAAGTTCATTAACTGTGTTTTTCATTATTACAATGATTTACGAGTAGAACTCTTTTATGAATTCATTCCACATGATGCATGCAGTCCGCCAATTCGCACAGTCGCCGGCAAAAGACCTTACGGACGGACAGTTAAAAATCCTGCCAAGGAAATTTCGTTTCGAGAAAAACAGAACAAAACAAAGAGACGTGACATTGCCATTGAACCCGTTTTCAAGCACAGACCGTAGAGCCCTACAGGAAGAACCACTAATATTCTTAATGTTCACTTTAAACAATGCTTTAAATTTATGAGGACTGCTTCTCTGTATAGCCAGGCGTAGTATGTCTACGTCAGCTAGATTCTATAGCAGCGATGTCTTGGTCTTGGGTCTTGCACTAATGATAGGTAATTTTGCAGCATCATGCATGCATGTGTGAATGATGCATTGTATTGGTTGTATTGTGAGAGTTACGTTATATAGAGCGTAATACTATGGCTACAATGACTGCAGTTTGGGTTTTTTGGGGATCCCTTGTGTGTGGATATACACTGTATTGTGTGGATGGAAATAAAATGCATATCATATGTGGGATCGCTATCTTTGTTGATTTCAAAGGATTACTAATGTTAAATACGAGGAAGCTATTTCCTAAGCCTGAAATTTTTATATTTGTTTATATCCTGTGCATGTATTCGTGGTCAACGTACTCGGGTGAAAAAAGCGCGTCACGCAAAAACATTTAATATGAGAATACAGATATCTCAAGACGGGAAGTGTTTACGCTTGATTCGCTTTTTTATTGTTGACGATTACGTTCCGTACAACTAGGCAACTCCAATGGTTACCGCCGACTAGTTGAAGTCATTGATGTGGTAACAACATTTCTGTAAACTTTAGGTCTTTGCCTCAAGAATTACTTCATTGTTGCCTCTACAGAGCCACGGTATCATTTCCATCCATCCTTCCCGAAACGCTCGTGATATATCGATCTTGATGCCGAAATTCGAAGTGATGCATTTTATCACATTTTCAGATTCTCCATGGTTGATTAACAATTATGTGCGTACGGTCTGTTAACTCAAAAATAGTATGTACAGCTAGGTAGTTTATATGTTGGTTTGGTGCACTTGGAGGCTCTTCAGTTTTTTAAAGGGCAAAAAGAGAAATATAATATCAATCAAGTTATGAATTTCTGAGCCTCAGGATTCAAAAAGTCAAGAATATTGGAGCATAAATTTGCAGGTTAAGTTATTAGGGTTTCTGAAAATATAATAAATATAAACTACCTAATAAAATTATGTAAGCTTGCTGAAACATAAACATGCATTTCTTTTAATGTACTGTAAAGGCCAACTTGTACCATTACCAAAGTTAATTCAATACTTAAATAAGTATATGAACTACACGGTTAAAATCCACGGAAATTCTAATGTGAATCCTACAACTGCCTCACTGAATTAAATTTGCAAGTGTAAACCACGGAAAGAGCATTCTAGAATTACGATTGGAGGTCGTTCCGCAACGTCCGTTAACCGGAATGACTAGACATGAACTATATTTACATAGTTATGCATAGGTAAGGACAAAAACACGGTTTCAAATTATGTCATGAAAAGCTAAATGTAAATATTCCAACGAGAACCTCTCACACGCCTACTCAAACGTTACGAGGAACAATTCTAAGATTGTTGACTTTCTTCTCTGGCGTACAATTACTCTATTACTCTGATAAGTATTCCAAAACAAGGCATTTTAAATAAATACAAATTTAAGCACAAAATAAATTCTATTATTTCTATCTTTTGAATCTCTCGTGCGTTTTCTTACTTTTGTCGCGTGCAGGTAAATGAAATGAACGCAATCACAATGGCGATCGCTCCCAGAACAGAACCGAACCTACCAATACTAATATCCAGTACCAATTCATGTCCCCAGAATCCACATCCCACGCATCATGAACACATCAATCTTGCTTGATGGGAAGGATAAGACTGACAAACGGACAATACACGAGATCACATTAAACAATGCACATTAAAATGCAACAAGGAAACCAGCAATACAATAAAAGAATATCAGTACTTACAGAAATTGAGATGAACTTTTAAAAATAAAGATCAACTTGCTGTATCAACTTGCTTAGTCGAACCAGCTTAACACGATTTGGTAAGTTTAGGTATCCAGGGGATTGAGAAAGTGCATTTCTTTATCCTTTGAAGAAGCACAGCATTTATACATACATTCAAGTTTACTAATAAGCTATGCAAGGGACCATTTCATGCACAAGGTGCTTCATCATCTTCGGAGAGATCTTTTCAAACTTACACACTTCATAATTATCATCGTATCTTACCCCCGGCCAATCAAAACTACCTTCAAAGAAATACCTTTGAAGAGTGTAAAGCTAAACTACCAGACAACAGATACATAGTATCCAACATGTTTACACTTACAGACAGAATGACTTAACATTCTCACTAGTTTGAAGAATTCATTATGCATGTATGTAGAGTAGCTTCTGAAACTTGTGACGGGGTCCGAGAAGTTATTCGAAGATCTAGTTACCAGTTAGACTGCATTACTAATGGAGCTTCAAGATCGAGACCGAGACGCACAGCCACGCCATGCCATGTGTACCGAATTCTCAACTGAAATGATAATGACGCATTACATTTCATTTCAGTGCTACTTCAGCACTGGCACTGGACTTGGTAGCCTAATTTATGCTTCAAAGACACCCATCCAATCTTTATCCAAGGTATTTTATCACACAACAATGAAATATCTAAAGAACACAAAAAACTATAATGAAAAGACTCGAATATTATACAAAAGAGCACTAAATATGCTGGCGCTGGATGGCTGGTATATCAGAAGTGAGTATTTTGAAAAAATTTCAACTGTTACTGTGGTCAGTGAAGCTGGAGCTCCCCTACAACTGGAGATTTTAATCTCACCTTGATTTATTACTATATCCATTATATACATACATGCTGCCCCTATAATATGACATTAAGTGCTTACTAAAATTATTGGTTACGTCTCCGTAGTTCTACCCACTACCCGTAGCACCTACGAGTAAATGGCACGAAAGGAAAATTGTTTTCCCTTAATAACCGACCGTTTACTCATATTCAAAAACAAGTCTACGAAATAGGGCTATTAAAAGTTATTTGTCAGAGAGCGTAGACGCACATGAATAAACTTGCATATGTTTACTACAAAAAGTACTCAGCTCAGGCCGTCAATTTCCCTCGATTCCAGGATACTTAAAACATCCTTTGCTCTGCGGGCAGGTAAAGTCGGAGAGGTTCTTGTTACAGATATATTATAGCTATACTCACTCGTACCTTTGTCACAACATCAACATGCAATAATAAAATTTTAAAAAGTAGTAACACCTTCCGTACAGGTTTTTAAACTCTTAGCTATTACTATTAGTGTAAAGGAAACCATGAAGATACACACAAAAAAAATAAAAAATCAAGTAGTTTTCGTTTCAAGTGTATTTCTTATACGAACGTAAAATTAAAAAAAATAACCAGAAGGATACAATTTCAGAGATACTAAATAAAGGACGGACACTGAAATTACGAGAAAGCGAAAGAGCTCGAAAATAAAAATTGGACTGTAAGTACTGGCTAATATAGGTAGCATTGCATGGCTATACATATAAGAGTCAACAGTGTCATATTCCCTTACAGATAGAACTGTCGACTTTTCCGCTGAGTTGCTGTAATATTTAATTGTATTATTCTCATTTCATTTCAGTCAAGACTTGGTTTTCCATTATGTGTAAAACAGCTTTTGGAGTCTCTGTAAGTAAGTATGGAGGATCCGCCTTTGTGTAGTTGAAGGGCAACATGTCCACAATTTACAAAAATGACTAAAAAAAATTGACCGCTACATTGCATAGACAGCAGTACTGAGCTGAGAGAGACTTTATCTGTAGTAAGATCGTTCCCGTGCATGATCTTCGTTTTTTCAACGGACAGACGTAAAGTTTCTCATGGGAAGGTAATTTGCAACTGACTCCTACACCACACGGATTTTCGCTACAGCCTACAGCCGTATATGTATGCACTGAGCCAGCCCAGAACAGTAAAACTGTAACAACGTTTTCCCAAAATCTTTGTAGGAACGTGATTTGGTTTTCTGCGTCCGTTGGATGTAGTTACTCGCAAAAAAAAATAGCTAAGTATGTCCGTTGGAATGTTTAAAACAGCATATGGACTGTACTTTAGGTTTGTAGTGGATACATATGTACACTAAAACACACTACATACATACTTATGCAAACTGACAAGACCATTTTTTTTGCACTCAATGTTTGCTAAATCTTAACCCCAAACAATTTGTGCTTTTAACAGATCCCAAGGAACAAAATTTGTGGAAAGTAATTCGTACCGCAACTTTACAACAGAATGAGTTTAATTTTTCAAGTACGTTTTACCCATAATGCGGACAATTAATTATAACAACTTTTACCTCAGTTTTAAATGAGACAAGAAGTAACAGCTTATTTCTGTAAGGACATTTTTTGGCAGTTGTATGAACTTGAGTATTTATTATTTTACATGAAAAATATTTAGCGTTTTCAATTAGGGCGACACAAATGTATTTAATCCATCTGCCTGATATTACATTTATATGTATTGCATACCTTGAAGATTTTGTAGGCAATGATTTGGAATCTATATGCTTAAGAAACTGGTTCAATGACAAACACTGTTGGTAAGAAACAAAGGTAAAATCTAACTCAACTACTTAAAATTTGAATTACGGCTGAGACTAGTGACGGCCAGATGGCCAGAGTTGAATCATACGCCATATTTCCTTAATACAACATTTATTCAAACTCGATTTTGCAGAAAGGAAAAATCCTTCCCAACCGTCTACATAAATTAAGCTGACATTTGACTACGAGGCGATACCAAAAACGAATAAACGTTTTGCTGACTTGAGCTATTACACGCTGTTCGGATAATTGTACAGACACATACATGGTTAAAACGCACAAAAATCTGCTTTTATTTGTCATAAAAAGAATCTTATTGTCTCCGAACATGCAATTGAGTGACCTAATACATAGCAGAGATACCGTATCGTACAAGGGAATAAAAATCGTAAAACTTGTGATCCGTCTCTTATCAAAGCCTTCAATCAGAAAAGTAAAAACACAATGGAAACGACAACCGTAATGAAGGAGTAGGTACTTTAGAGAACTCCATAAAAGATTGGAGCAACAAGTGAGTCTCTAAGCATCTTCACTTTCTATAGAATTAACGTTAATTACTCCACCGGACCACTCATCCCGAGTCAGTCTGAAGTATACATACAGGTAACTAAGAGCAATTGTGTAGACCAACAACAATCGAAATCAAAATCAAGCTTAACTCGAAGAATAATATGTAACACAACAATAAGAATTCTGTTTCTGTACTAACTAACAATAAGCCCAAGCTGTATCACTGTAGTGAGTACCCAAATATATTTTGCAATAATCATTCACGCTGTTGCATGCTTCATTTAGTGTTACATTGTGCTACAATGATTTAAAAAATAATGGCAATATCATAAACGCCAGAATCTATTAGTTGCTAATATCCATGCCAGAGACACCATTGTTGGTGCATTGTGTAATTGTGTAAATATGAGTACTTTCATTCATCTGTCATTGTACGAGAGCAACAACAAGAACACAAGAACCAGTTCAAAATTCCTTCGTAAACAATTTTCGACGGAGATGCATTAGGAATGAAATAGTCCATTGTTTATGTCTGGAGATGAGATCATGCAGACGAATTTCATCTGAACGGACAGAGTACAACGTTCTATGCTTCTACAAAAAGATGAATCATCCCACAGATATTCGGTAGTGTTCATTTAAAAGCCATGCTTAGGGGAACATCCATGCGAAGATGCTTTATGCACTGTCATACATACACTTTGGCTGAAGAAGACAGCAGTCAGGAGCAGACATCTCTGACAGATAAGCATTGCCTGTCTCAAGCCACACTGCAGACGGTCAGCAATCCTCCTCCACATACTTTCTTTTATTGTTGTTGTGTGCAGATGAAGAACTTAGGGATGGATGTTGGCTGTTGGGTCGTCAAATTGTTATAACAACTTTCAAACCACAGTGGGTATTGGACGATTGGGTTTTTAATGAAGTCAAGCAAGGGAAAGATTTTCCAGTTAGCCATATTAAGAGCCACTCATGACATTAAATCTAGTGCTAGAGTGAAGTGAGTTCATGGCAGGTAAGTATTGCCACGATTACGATTCCTATTGACTTTAAGTGTTAGATGTACCCGTACATGAAATGACGACATTTACGTTGGTATTACATATCTATGTATGCATGAAGCACATTTACTGTAAAAAAATGATTTGTTAGGCTTGTATACTGATACAAATACAACAACACCCACCCATACACACGTATAAGGAGTCTCGCAAATATGACGTCATATTATTTTGGTTGGAAGAAAGCTTTACAAAAATACAGCAAAGAAAACGACTTTTTCAAAAAATACCAAGAGTGGATCTAAATATTTTAAAAAAGTATTCAGCTTTTAGGCTATTAGCCTTGGGGGAAGCAAAACAAGATTAGTGTGTGATTAATTGTTAGTGAAAAAAACGTACTACAACTCTTTTTAAAAAATGCAAAAATAGATATACATAAACATGTACATAATACGAAAGTAAAGCGTGGTATTTAGCCATTTCAAAAAAGTCGTTTCTATGACTTCATAGTTGACAGGCCCCTACTTTTAAATTCTCTAGTAAGGATGTATGTACATGTATGTATTTATTATGGACTTTACCTTTGTCCTGTATCTGTAAATACATATGCTTTTAGCTTTAGCTCGTTGGCACAGCCACAAAAGTAAGAAAATAAACTCAGGTATACAAGTAAATGACGGAGGGCCGTCGCTCACCTCTCCTCTCTCATCCTAGTGCCCTACTTTGGTCTAAATTTTCTTGAGCCATTTCACTTTCGCTTGTGTAAACCTTCAGTTAATTTGGATCTTTTGGGTCTGCATCGTCTGACCTCCTAAATTTAACTCAGGCTTCGTCATAAATACAACGTTCCAAAGTACTCTGTTTACATGCATACAAAGTATACAAACAAGCAGCAGACCAGTCCTAATATGTGAGTACATAAGGTTTAGAAAATGCAAAACATTTTAATCGCACGAGCGCTGACTTGTTGACTTGACGTTGACATTACACTTAACAGAAAATGTATCCGTAATGATGCAGTTGTGAGTTGAGTCATGAGTTCGCCACCCCAGTCATCTGGAATTATGACTTGTAATTATTGGATGTTTATTATTGTTTATAATTGCAGTTTAATGTTTTGTTTAAAATTAGTGTGGTTTACAACAGTGGAGGGCCTTCATACAGGCCTTGCCTGTTGGGCCTAAAAATAGTTCTACCTACACACATGAATCATTTGAATCTTTAAAAGTGCATACACAGTTCTTTCAACAACATTCCCAAGTATTTTGTAACGGTTTAGAATCTTCCAAGTCAGTTTGCTGACTTCCTTTTTCGAGGAACTAATTACGTGTAATGTATCTGCGTATTTACTTACAAAGAAGCAAAGTGCAAATTGAGCCGTTCAATTGAGGTTCTAAATATACCGCACAGGAATGGACACCAACTGGCTTCATGCTATTCACGTAATTAGAGGGCAATAATGTCAACGTAAACTCTTATACTATGACGTGTATATACAAATCTTAGCTCCATGACTGGTATGTATGTAGGTACATAGATTGTATATGTATGAATCTGTTTCTATTTGAAAAAGAGGAGCCGAGTGTGTGGGAGAGATGGAAGTGGACATTTGCAAGGTGAACAGTAATGGGATGGATTTTTGTATGAATTTTGTAAAGAAATGTCCTTTTATGAATTCTTGGTACAAAAGCATTGTCGTAAAATCTTATGGTTTGTTCGTACCGTAAGAATTCAGTCACATTGGCATACTAAAGCAGGCAAGCAAAATACAGAGTAACAAGAAACTTAAGAAATAATGCTAAAGACTGAATAGCTACAATACCTACTTGCTTAGGGGCCTTTCAGCTATGACATCCTAAAATCTACTGTTTTGAAAAGGCTACTATTATGTTTTGCTTCAAACTGTTTAAAATTAGTTATAAGTCCGTCACTGGAAATCAATACATTATGTACTGAGTGACTCGACAATAAAGCAAGCTGAAACTAGTTTTGCCTTTTTTTAAAACGCTAACTTTACACTTTTTCAAAGCATCCGTTTCAATTTTACCTTTTTTCAACTAAAATCGTGTGCCATCATATTTGCAAGTCTCCTTATTTCATTAGGAGTTTGTGTGTTGTTTTCATCCCTACGTTAACACAACCACAACTACCATGAAGCCCCACCTGATTACCGATGACAAAGGAAAACACAGTTGCTTTAATGACCAATAAATTCGGAATTAAATGAGTAAGCCAAATATCAACTGGACACAAGATGTTGGATGGTTGGTTGGTTGGAGGGAATCTTTTCTTCTTGTACTTAATATATACATCAGGCTTCATTTTTGAGCTTCACACTGGTTCGTAAAATACATATGGGGAATCCTTAGCTGGGTAATCGCTACCACTATTGAATAACAAGTGTGCAAGGTTATTCAGACTTGCTGCGGTTTCATCGGTTTCTGTGACTGTGGTTTCCCTCTGCAATGCTCCTGTCACTATAGCTTTGAATTGAAGGAATCAAGCAGACCAGCCAGCACCTGCTGACTCAACAAATTCAATTGACGACGCAAATGGGTAGTGAGAGAATATCACTGTAGCCCATACATCCAACGATTCAACATTGGTTTCTCACTTGTATTCCATCACAAAAGGAAGAAATAAGAAAAGAAGATGGAATGGATCTTTCAACGCACAAGAGGTTGATGAATGACTTTGGCTAGGAGGATCAGGAGATGTACACAGATATGGGAATTTCCAGTTCAAATCTAAAGGTTTCGTTTCGGGGCCGAGAACAAAGCAGGTGACATAGAAAATTCACATCTCACTACACAAATATAAATATAGGAAGCAGCTCCTTAGGTTCGGACCAATATAATTATACATATAAAGATTCTATCTGGATTCTCATGTGCATACGAGCATCCAATAATTATTTGTATTGAAGCAATTTCCTTTGTCTAGCGTAAAACCACACTACAAGGTGTACCAGGAAAACTATTCTTAGCACTGAAAAATAATGTCTAGTAGTTGAACTAAATGTAGCATTATCTGCTGCGAGGGAATCAAATATGAGCATTTAATGATTAGACAAGGAAAAAGAATACACATCGTGGATAAAGAAGCATTATGACGCAAACCCAGTGCAGTGTACTCTTTAAGTCATTTTGACGTCAGTCCCAACAATCAGGTTTTTATTTATGTTTATAAAAACTGTCAATATTACTTTTAGCACTTTTTAAAAAGAGTGAAAACGATATTTGAACGTTTCAAAAGCAGTAGACTGCTATTCATACTTTCAAAAAATGTGTAAAACTGCTGCTGAAAGTTTTCAAAAACTATTGAACTGCTATTTTTCTTTTTCTAAATGTGTGAAAAATGATATTTACACTTTTCAAAAGAACAAGTAAAAAGCTGGCAAAAATGATGCTAAAGGGAGGGGGCTGGACTTACGCAACAATGCTTCTTAACCGACGACATGTAGCTACTAGCTAGTAGCTACGTAGGTGTATTACTATCAGTTTTTGGGGCAATCGCATTGAAACCCCTTTGAATTGTGTGTTTGAAAGTATTGATTACTTTTGTGCTTTTCGAGAAATATTTTTTCGTTTGTAAAATCCAGCTATTGTTATTGTTGTGCACAGAACAAGTAAAGACCATATTCCATCTCATACCTAAATGTATTGTAATGTTTTCTTGGAGTTGCAAAAAGTTAGCAGGTATCATATATTATTCTTTGATCATTTCCTGCTTTGAGTCTACCTTTATTGCTTTCTTCTTCTTCTTCTTCATCTGCTGCTTGCGTAATAGCTGACTTGCATGACAAGGCAATTGCACAGGTAACTATCCCTACCTGCCCAACGTTATAAGTTTATATGATTGCGCAAAAATTCCAATTCCATCCAGTAGAGACGCAAAATTCAATCCCCAAATTAGGTACGGCTCTGCAGAACTCAAGTCATTATTGTCAATGGTTGTTGTGATAAGTAGCTTGGGTTACATCATAATAAAAATTATGTATATAAGCCCTCTTGCACACATTATTCAGCCCTCCAAAGTTACAATTACCCTTCATTTAAACTAATGACGTGGCAAAATTTAACGATTGACAGCCAAAGGTACATGTGTCTCCAATACCTCTGTACCTCTGATATTTAATTAATTGGAAATGCGAGAAAACATATAAATTTCCTTCATTTCTATGATTTTATTATCACGCCACAACAAGAACGAACGTAAACAGCATGGCAGGAGTTGTTGTTAAATCAGGTCATTGTAGCCCAGTAATTGTGCCGATTTGAATCACAATCATGGGCATATCATTAAAAACATTTTTATTTATCTTTCAGAGCTCAGTGTTGTAATTCGAGTCAAATCCTACAGGCCCACAGATTTGTCCTTCTTTATGACGCTTTTAGTCGGCTTATTCAACTTCAACTATCGAAGGCATGTCAGGTATTAGCAAGTATAATGGAATAAATGCCGAAATGTTGAAACTTGCATTGATTTATCAATAACGATTCAACGCATTAGTACACGAAAGTGTCCTTAAGACAAGCCAAAAAGACACGTAACGCCCACAGGATTATTTCGTACGGGGCTGCAAGGTACTGTACCGTGGATAATTAGCCTGTCGAATGATACAGACTTTGCTTATTTACTTAATTAATTGGTGACTGAGTAGAGTCCAATATTGCTAATAGAAAGGCGGGGGATTAAAAATTTACTGAAAAAGGAAGCAAACATTTTTAATTTTTATTCTTATGTAGACGTACATGGTAAATGGTAACTAGTCACTTAACAATTCCGGAGTTTTCATACATCATCATTGACCCGCTAGAATTATTCATTCTGCTACGAAATGAATCGAAATGCATTGGCAAAAGCAATCGAATGTTGAATGCAAAGTAGTTGGACTTTGAACCCAGTAAAAATAATAAAGGCAAAAAGTCAGATGGCTTTATTCCGTACAGTAATTTAAAAAAAGGTGTTATCA
>JAQFZC010003973.1:0-17228 GCA_034695205.1 Dicyrtoma fusca | reverse complement strand
TTGTTTAATTTGCTTATCTGTTGATTTAACCTTCTTCGAATGGCTTGTCTTCACTGCCTTTGATTTTGTTGTCCGTTGAGACATTTTTATTATTGGACTTACGTAATTAGTAAATTAATTGGCTATGAAAGTTGAATTTCGAAATCTGAAGTACTTGGATACAAGGTAATATTTACACTAAATTACTAAATTACACTTAAAAAAAGACGTCATATTTTTCTTGTACATAGAGTGTGAAGGATCCCAAATATACAATTGGGGGCATTTCAAATATTATGTTTCAATTTCACTATTTTGAAGCCCCTTTTGGAATCCCATTCACGACACTTCATTTCTACAAACACCCCCTCCCCCCACACTCCGTTATTTAACGGGTCATAATATTTGCGAGTCTCCTAAAGGATGGAATGGAAATATAGAATTGGAATTTTGACTTTTGACATCCAGAGTTTGAATGTGGCGCACTTAGGATTTGCGGGCCCCCTGATTGGCTGTTGCGTGGCGAATGGGCGGCAGGAAGGCGGACGCGTGGCGAATGGGGACGAGTGCCTTTGTTGGAGTGGATGCTTGTGGCAGGCAGATGGCTGGCGAAGGACTGCAAAGGGTGCTAACTGCGTCCACTGCGCACATCTCCGTGTGGCTCTTTGCATGGCCAAGTGTAAACAAGGGAGCCTGCACGCGCAGCACGACGTAGTATGTACGCCAATGGACGGCGGACGGAAGATTTCAACGGACAAACCATTTTTTTCAAGCTGTGCATCTTCCCGTCTTGTCTGTGTCCAAGTGGCCTAAAGTCTCATTTCCATGTTCCATCCACAGCCGCCTTATTTCCGCCAAACAAAGAGAGACCTCAGGATTATCCTAATTACAAATTACAGATTACCTGTAATTCACTGCACTGGGACAGCAAGTGGAGCGGGTTCTCGTTTGGTAGTCAGTAGGAAAGTTGGATGTGTTTGTGAGTTTGTGGGAATTAGTTCTAAAGTCTAATTGGACTTGCTCAAGTTGATTACCGAAATACTGACTTTGCAATTTTGAACTCGGAAGTGTGATATATTTTGGGTGACCTATTTCATTGTTCATAGTTCGTCATCCGGAAGGTTCAAGATAAGGTTTGAGCGATTGCGATACGCTCGCAGGAAATGAGAAGTTTTGTACTTTTGTACTTTCAGTGTGAACAAACCTACAACAAGTAAATAAGTGTGGAATGTATTGGAGTTTAAGTTAAGGTGAGTACGGATGACGGATTCTTTCAGTCCACTTTTGATTTTCTTGATCAATAAATTAATTGACTTTAATTCATCGTTATGTAATTATCTACTTGTTGTTGTCATGTATTATTGATTGTTCTTGGTTAGTTGGGTGAGTGGGTTGGGTGACCCTGCTTCGACTTGGTTCATTCTACGGGTGACTGGAAATTGCAAGCCCAAGTTCTGTCTGATTTTTGATTGTCAAGTTCTATTTCCAATTTCGGTCAAACCGTCAGCATTCAAACTCGTTGTACAATCAAATTTTTAATTCGTTTTCATTTTAAAGTATTTTAAATTTCCTAGTTATTTGTGTCGAATTATCCATCAGTTGTCAGTTCATGGGACATCTACCTGTGGCGTAATATTAGTGTGCGTCACGTAAATAGTACCGTAGGGGTAGATACTGTATGGGGTTTACATGGGACTTTCTCGTAAGTACTCCCTGTCTGTAATAGTGACGTCGGGTGAAAATGACCGTGATTGCGTTAATTCATGATTTATTTAATTTGGTATTAGATGATGGATACTATTTACATCTGCTTTTGTCTTTGTTTTGCAGCATAATGACTGACACGGGAGCAGACCAACAGTACAACACTTCCAGAGGAACAACCGCTCATCCTTCCGGAGAAAAGAGACGGCAAAAGCGGATTAATCGTGGCCGTTGGACAAAAGAGGAAGATGAGCTTTTGAAATCCCTTGTTCTTAATCATGGGGAGCATGATTGGTCCACAGTGGCAGCTCATTTCCCCGATAGATCCGACATGCAGTGCTCAACTAGGTGGACCAAGGTATTGAGCCCATCCTTAATCAAAGGACAATGGACCAAAGAAGAAGATGAGCTGGTTGTGACGTTGGTAGCAAAGTATGGAGCCAAAAAATGGACCCTCATTGCAAAGGCGTTGAAAGGAAGAATCGGAAAGCAGTGTCGAGAGAGGTATGTAAATGATGGAAAGCTTTTTCGGATTTTTATTAAAATTCCTATCAAATACTAATTATTTCATGTTTTCCGTGTTTTTAGCTTAATAATTAATCGGGCTAAATAATAAATTGTAAATAAATCGTAAATAATAATAAATTGGGCTAAATAAACCAACAACCTACATGTGGCATGTGTGGTTGTGTTGATATTTATTAATTCGTTGGTTTGATTTACAGATGGCACAACCATTTGAATCCAGATATTAACAAGGCGCCATGGTCATCTGAGGAGGATCGGATCATTACAGAAGCTCATACCCAGTGGGGAAACCAGTGGTCAAAGATCTCCAAGCTGCTACCAGGAAGGACGGATAATGCTATTAAAAACCATTGGAACTCCACTATACGACGCAGATTCATTGCTAAGTCGGGTACAAAAAAAACTAAAGCTGGAAGTAAAACCTCGGTTAAAGTTCGCACGGCTACGTCTGTTACAACCCCTGTTGCCGCTGTTGAGGATCATGACGATTATGAAATGAATGGAGATGCTACAGAAGACATGAATGACCATCACAGTGAACCAGCATTGAAGCTTCAGAAATCCGACATGTTTATAAAGCAAGAATATGATTCCGGGTTTATGGGTTCACCAACTTACATGATGAATAGCAACGTGAGTCGCAATTGTTCTAGTGGAATTATAGGAGCGTGGGATGGAGTATCACAAAAATGTAAGTTGATAGTTTGAGTTTGCTAATCCAAAAGTTTAAGATGCATTAATAACCCTAACCCCTAATGTACTTAGGTGCTGAATTAAGTGTGTGATAATACTTTCAGTCAATAACGAGAACAAGGAGCCAGTTGAAACGAGTACACGCAATTTTATGACATCTACACCAAATAAAAATCCAGTGAGCTCAAACGTAATTTTGAGTCCGTCATTATTTAACACGCCTTTGCTAACTTCCAGTCCAAGCGTGATGTATGATTCTGTCTTGGAAACACCACCTAACCACCGGGGTTTTATGTCGCATTCCTCCACCTACGGTAAGTCTTTTCTGGTTGCAAAGTATTAGAGTCGAAAAATATGAGAAATGTATAAATGATTAATAACTTATTTTTGACTAGAATTGTTAGTGTCCTCATCGAAAACACCAACTCCTTTAAAGAAGCCACTAGCGGAGCTTGGCGCTCAGTCATTCTTAAGTCCACCGAAACTAGAAGATTTAGCTGACATTATTTGCAGGTGCGTGTACCTGAAATTGATCGTATTTGCAATGTTTTCTATTTCTGTCTTAGGATAGCGGGCTATTGCGATATGGGAAAGGTGCAGGTCTGAATGATAAAATATTGAAATAAGTTTATCTTTTGTATTCCAATTGTAGGTATGCAGAGTCAACATCTCGTTCTCCAGCCACCTCCAGTCCCAGTTCAAATTCTAAATTGGAAACACCCAGTAAATCCCTGCATCAATCAATCTACAGTCCTCCGTCCTTCACTCATGAATTTCTCCTTAATCCTGTTTCGGACTCAACCCCTTCGACGAATTCTCGTGAGCGTACCGCTGAAATTATACGAGGACATGATTTGATGATAAATGGGCTCAAATCCTCGGATGAAAAAAGATTTTCCAATAAACCAAAAGCAGCTAAGAGGATCATGTTTGAAGATGTGACAAATTTTCAAGTAAGTTACAATCATTCCAGCGTCATATTGTGTTGGTGTTCAGTGTCTGCCCACTTACAGATTATGCATTATGCCCGATTTATATTTGTACATTTTGTTTTAGTAGGATGAAGCCACATGGTGGAGAATAAGTACGGGAACTACAATTGACCAAATTATTCTAACTATTCAAGCTAAGGAATTCCTTAACAAAAGTAACTCCAGTAGTAGTAGTATTAGTAATAATAGTCGTTATTTTCATAACGACCATCATTATCATTGTACAAAGGAAGTAGGTTAGGTTAGGTTCATCAACACTCATTAGTTTTTGGGGGAAGGATTTTTTTTTCTAAGGTGCACGTATTTTGTTGTTTTTAATTAGTTTTGAAACTTCGAATTCGAATTTATTGTTTTTGTTATTGTGCTTCGTAGAATTTGAGCAATCGATCGATAACGACATCGAAATGATTTATTAGTACGTATCTACTATAATTATTACTTATGGCCACAACTGCATTGGATTCGGATTTTAATTTTTAGCGTGCGAATACAGCTAATTTAATTATGGAAAGTATAGATTATGATTTTAGGATAATTTCAAAAGGAAGTATTAATTATTATACACATGAGCTATAAGCTACGCAACTGCCTATCTATTTTATACATGCTCCAACATACTTCCTAGTTCTCATTTGCATGCTTAATGGATGTTTTACTCCGTTTTTTGAAAAAGTTTTTTAAAAATAACGTTGAATCTTTGTACTTGAACTGCATATTGCATGATTTCTTGCCATTATACTTTATTTTTTTCATACTCCAGCAAGTAAGGGGGTTATTTTTCATTAATGTCAAGTTGGATGATTTGTTACTTGAGATGAAATGAAAACTACTTTGAATTGTGAGGGAAAACTAAACCTGAATTATCTACTTAATATACTGTGCTGTAATACTTAATCTTACTATTTATATTACAACTTCTACAAAAATGTGTATTTTTCATATTCTTATAATTGAAATTTATTACTTGCTTATTTTGTGTGAACATGAACTTACAGGTCGACGTAGTATGTAGTAAATTAATTAAATCTACAGTTACGTGTTTTACAGTATAGCTGATTATTATTATTCGAATTCAAGTATATGTAATAATAGTTTTACATACATGTAAATAAATTATAATATTAAAATTAGACAAGACATACTGCGTAACGTTAACTTTGGTGATGGAGATTCTACAGACGTACACAAGTAAATGAATGTTACACATAATTACAAAGTACAGTTTTGATCATTGAATAAAATAATAGCATTTAAAAAAAACAGTAAATAGCATGTCGACTTAAAGTACCTTTTCAGTGTTATGGTTCTAAATCCTTTAAAGATTTCCTAAAATTCCATAATTTCTAGATTACTAGATTTAGGTTACATCATTTATTAGTTTAATGAGATTTCAATAATACTGACCAATAGCTATAGTACGGGAAAGATGAAAGTTCTGTTTTAGTCTTCAGTATCCTTTAGTGGGTGCAATACCCTCCCTATCACCAGTTTAGTGCCAAGGCATATTCAGACCGTTTTCTTATCTAAAACTCTAAAAAGTTAGCTGAGTTGTAGTTTTAAGTAAAAGCATTGCAAGGTCTATGGTAAAAATTTACAAAAGTTTAATGAGAGGAAATCTCTGAAAAAACTACATTCGACTTATTTTATACTACAATTATTTTTTGCTGCTTCTTCAAGGTACAAAATTTGACTTATCACTACTCTACACTTGGTTATTTATTGTACATTGTTGGGGTTTATAGTTTCTCTGGTGTCAATACATTTTAATTGTTTTTAAAGAAGCGCACAAAGGTGCCTAGTACCATAATGGTAAGTGATAGTGTAGTGTCCGTTCGGACTGAATTATGAAAAGTTTAAGCGCTCTAAGCTATGGTGGTCTAATGGACATGCGGCTGTGCCCTTAGAATAAATTGATGAAAATTTAAAAGTGTTTGAAGTAAGTCTGGACAGTGTTAGGTACACGCGATGTACTTCTGGGGCATGTTCACAAAATATCTACCATTTAAAAAAATACTCTCGTGCTGGTTGCCCGTTGTTGCCGGCTTATTTTTGATTCAATATTATATAATTTAATTACTTGTGGCTCGCATCCGGTTACTTGACTGCTGCTGGTGAGTGCTCCCTAAATCCACTTCAACTGTATCCAGTATAACCAGTATTTTTGTCTTTTTTTTTACCGTTGTTAAACTTTAGTTATAAGAAGTGTGACAATAAACCATTATTGTTATTACTAATGCAGTAAAGTCTCAAATAGAACGCCGGGTCTACTAAAGCCATCTAATAATGATCGGTTAGGTTTCGGAGTTACAGTATTGCAGAGGGGTCTATACTAGTGCAAATAACATTCGCGACGAATTCAGTGGGGAGCACTTTTACCGACTTTACATTGATACATTTAAAAATTATTATGTTGCCCTAGTCTAATGTTAAGTACATACTTGTTTGGTAACGTTACGAAATGATTTACCTATTTGTGAGCATTTTGTAGTAATATACAAACACATAAGTAAGTGGTAAGTATCATTTATGTTCCACATTTCTCGTCTGAAAATCCAGCGTTGAAAATTACATGATAAGTGATTATCATTATACCAAAATATAAATATGTAGATGAAGAGCAGACTCGCGTCAAAATATTTACATGGGAGTTGAGAGAAGGCCGCTAAATTTTAGCTTCATCGAAAATCATGACGCTTCGATTGCTACTCACTAGCCTGCTGGCTTCGTGCATTCTTGCCTCCTGTTTCTTCAACATTTCTGCGTTGACAATGTTTACTTGCTCAATTCCAAAGGCTGTTATGATGATATTGACCACCGATATGATGAATATTTGAATAGTGATGAGATTGTTTAAGATATTTGCTCTTGTATAATGCTTCGCTTTATTAATATTCAGTGTTCCAATGTATAGGATGGAGATGCCGACGGTTGTCTATAAAATTTGAAAGTAAGATAGCTTTTAAGAAAAGTGTATGTACCTCGTTTTCTTTGTTCGGAATGTATCGAGTTACTATCTCAAATGCACCAACTCCATTCGTAATGGTTCTGCTATACCCTCTCTTCTATTTAAAATGGGATCCGCTAAATAACTTACCTACCTAAGTAACTGCTATTATGTATGCTTTTTGTATGCTATTTGCAAGATGGGTGAGAAAAAGAGTTTAGAAGGTGAGTTTAGAAAATAGTACGACGTGCTTGATTTGTTAAGGTTATTATTAGATTGGTTATTTATTACTAATTATACATGAAAGACATTAATTAAATTCTCAAGGAAATGTAATTAGGTATATGTATTTGGTGTACATAACTAATATTATGTGTAACAAGAAGAAATGCATCGTTAGGTACGCAAATTAGGTACATATGGTAAACTTGAAAGTGTACATACAGGCTTAACAACGGGTGAGTTGGCATTTAACCCCCATCGCTATGTACTAATTGAGTTTGATTATGTTAATTATTTTTCAGGTCAGTTATGGGAACCACAAAAGCTGGGTCAAATGCGGAGATGAGTACGTTAATGCCAGTAACACAAAATGAGCTTGTTAGTTGTAGCTGAGTGAGACCTATTAAAAAACTGGGATTCTCCAAAATGTGAAGGCGACAGTCCTGCAGAACATTCATTGTCAGAGCTAGTAAGCCTGCTACGACCTGTCAGTCATTTTAATATCAATATTTTAAAATTATTACTTTTTCGAAAACAAACTGAAAGAGCAAATTGTTAGTATCCTAGTTCATTCACGCCAGTTGATACGTGAGGAAAGCAAACTAAATTATTATTATTATGCTGTAGGCAAATTAGGATTAGGTATTTTGCTATTTTAAGAACAAATTATTTAGCGGATCCCAGTATGTAATCTCATTTCTTTTCTAAGTAAAAGAAACCTAATAAACTAGAGGGAACAGAGTCTAACCCCAAGAGACGTGATAAGAAATACTAATAGAGCACAAGAATTTGAGGGTCTTACCTGAAGTGCAATTGAAAGACCGATGAGTACAAGCATAAGTGTGTAGAATGGATGATGGCCATTAGTTTGTAGAACGTATTTGAGTTGACTTGCATTGGCCGTGAGGAGGGCAATATCTAACATCCCCTGTGCTATCGTCTTCTTGGTGGCATAACGATTCACATTCAGCTCATTTCTTTTCTCCTGCTGAGCGATTTAACAAAATATCGAGTTTACGTAAATGTCCGATCAAAAATTGTTTTTATTTAAGTCAAACCGGTCATAATAAAAGGTATTACCATTAAAAATATTTGTATTATCTAACCTGGTCGTAAGGCTGGACTTCCGTCATTGTAATTTTGTAATTGATAGCAATTCCAAATTCAAATATCTGGAATCGGTTTATGTAACGTTCGCTTTGGGGAACGTACTTAAACACCTGCTTAAATTCGATTAGCTTGATGGTGTACCCACTCGTAACTGTAACTGCACACGTTCCTTCAATAGATTGAGGCTGGAATCAATGTCAATTTAGAAAATCCTTTTAAACACAAATCAAACAAAAAAGTGCAATCGGGCTTCACAAGTCTGAATCTTTCCACAAAAACATTGTGTGTTGGTGATTAATGGGTAAAAGATCACCTCTAGAACGCAATTATTAATTTAAAATTAAGTGAGGATGATACATAGTGGTTGATGCGAGGTGACTGGGTTACGCTAGGCACTTGCTTGAGTGTCAACACTCTTTACGTCTCTATGTTCTGTCAAGAATTTCCTGGAACAGCTACTCGTGTTGTGTACACAGTGAGACAGTTTTAAAAAACCACAAGGAAATAACGTAAGGACGTAGACTCTCGGTCAATTCGCAAGGAATTGCGTGCTTCTTAGTTGTGTACTATATGATTCAACGTCTGCTCAGGGCTAGCAGTGGTGTACTGTACATCCGAGGTTTGTTTACTGGCAACTATTGACCTCAGTCTCTAGGCAACCAAGACTTCAGACTGGACTTTAACACACTAGTCAGAGAACGGCTTGCACGCAATCCGTCACGGTGACAAAGAATAGTCCATTGCTATAATATAGGTATACCCCCTAGGTACTTTTAATACTATCTGTTACGATAGTTTGTCGCTCTTTCCATTAGCACTTGGAAAGAAGTTTTAGTTTGTAGCTATACAGTTGATAGGCCTAAGTAAGTAGATTAGACGCCAATTTTTCTGCGTCACGTTTAGGCACATACTTATATTGCAACAAGGTTTTTCCACTCGAAAGGTTTCGCACTAATTTCCACATTTCCCCTTTTTTGCACATATTCCACATTCCTTTTATTCTGTTTATAGTTCATTCTTTAATGCACTCTCACTCTTTATCGGAAACTGTCGCTATCAAGTTTCAACTGCTTCTTAGTTTCAAAATGTGAGAACCTACCTACATACAAAAGCTTTGTACCTAGGCATGCATTTAGACAGTTCCCTTTATTCCTTCTGCAGCCTATCCCTGCTTACTTTGTGAGTTGTGAGTGGGGAAAGGGGAAATATTGATATTGTTTATACAGACTCACTGACATTTATACAGTCCTAGGAAAACCTTTAGATTTTATATGCCAGTGCACATACCGGAATCAGAACAGAACGTGAACAAAGCATCAGAGCTTAGGTTGCTGAATACAATAACATTTTTGATCATGTTTAAGATGTGTATGTGCCTAATACAACAATTATTAACTTAACCTTATAAAAGGGAAACTACCTTTTTGTTTCACTACTTTACTTGAATTAAAATTTGCTTGATAACCTAATAGGTGCCTACATTTTAATTCAGATTTAACCTTCACCAACTACCTAACTATACGCTAAGTACAGCACATGATGGGGGTAGTAGTAAAGAAACAGATGAAGCTAATTCAACTTAATTAAAAAGTATACTAACCTTGGCAGCTTTTTGGGTGTTTTATTAATCCGATCAGAATCAGCGTGTCCTTACTGTCCTCCCCTCAGTGCACTCCACAGTCAGTGGTCAGCAGAGGTAAGTATCTGTATGTGCACGTATATAATAGACTCACCATTTCACGTGATTACCACTTCATGCACATAAAAGCCTACCTGTGAGCCTATTAATTCTCCTTTACTTCCGACGAATGTGCGCGAATAAGACAGTATTAATTCTGAAAACGACGACCAAACTGCGCTGGGAACTACAAATATAGGCAGTGGAATTAAAAATTCATGAGAATATTCAGTCCGATGATAATTCTTACTCAAGCCCACTGTCACGGCATACTTACACGTTATATGAAGTTAGGTAGTTGTTTAATACTAACATTTGTTGGGACCTGTGTCTTCAGCACAAATAATTTATACAGTCCACGGTACAAGGTGGAAGACGTCAAGACCAACTCGGAGAATGAGCAGAAATGGATTAAGGCTAAAAAAAATACTTGAGAAATGTTAATGTAGGCGTAAAGACAGACTGATGGCGGGTAAGGTCTTCAGACTTTTACTTTTAGGCAATACAGGGTGTGAGGTAATCGAATTGAGATTTAAACTTTTCTTAAGCCGTCCTGGATGCTTGCCTTCACTGATCAAATTGAATATAAACTTATGGACGGCTGTAGATGAATGAGCTAAGAAATGAACGTAACATGATGAGAAATTCTATACCTTTTTTTCTGTCTTTGAGTGCTAAGATGACTCGTATTCTATTTTAGATTTTCTGCAGACATGCCATTACATAAAATTAGAAGCATGTCGAGTTCTAGAGCAAAATGTGAAGATGCAGCATGTACAAATACAAATACAACCTCTCTCCGTCTATTTAGTGTTTTTCTCACAAAACATCTTTTATTGGCTTGGGCTTTCCATGTACCTACGTTACACTTTCAGTTTCTTTCATTTGCTTATGTTAGCCATTTCCATTTGGCAAAGGCATGCATTCAGACGTAGGTGGAGGCAAGGAGGGATGAGCCACAGTAGACACACAAAAACATCAAAAACGTATTCAATAATGGCCAAAGACGAAGTGGGGAAGGATGAGATGTAGCCTAGGTATTGTAGTGCATGTGCATAGTGGAACGAAATAATTTTATTTCGCAGTTTCTCTATTTGCCTAAGGCATACGTTGAATTCAATGTGTGCTGATATAAAACAACATCTAGAATCCCACACTTGCTGAACCCTACAATTTCCATGAAAGAAGCACTTACAATTAATGTAAAAACCTTTATTGCCTGTAAAAATGACAATAAGGAATAACAATATGTAATGATGAGGATATATTCAATTTTTTGCATTTGTATTGTCATTAATTGTATAATGCAAATAGTCATCGTTAGCATTGCGGATCATACAAACAGAACGTGGATGCGGCTGTGGTGCGTTCTTCTAAACTAATTTCTTATTTTAATTCCCTGTAATTAAAAAGAAATACGAAGTCGACAGGCTACAGGTATGTTTGCTGATCGTTGGTCATTCCTATTATTATTTTTATTATTGTATGAATTTGAAAATTAATTAATATTGGAAAATGTGTAAGAAAGATAAAATACTCCTGTCTTTTATCTTGTAGTTGAGTGTAGTTGCGTCCAAAGTGTTGGGAATATTGCGGGAAATACTGCTGCCAAATGCATGCCTTTTGGCTTTGGCATTTCCACAAAAAATTCCTCCTTTATTAACCCAGACCCAGTCATCAAACACCAGAATTACCACAACCGAGTCTTGAGACGAGTTAAGGCCTAATGTGTACCTGTACATAATTGTGTTGGCAAACGTAAATGAAATGGATTTATCATTACAACTGATAATAGATTTGTGGTGGGGCATGTTATATGCATCTAAATACAGATACGGCTAAAAGGCATTCATATTGGTATGTCCATAAACTTTTGATTTGTAAGTAAAGTGCCGTGCAGAGTGCAAAGTAAAAATGAAAACTGAAATATGAATTACTCTGCAATCTGAATATACAAAAAACAACAAGATTGCATTTGAAGGGTGATTAAATAAACAGATTAATGCATTTGATTTTTAATTTCAGTATTTCATTTTATGGATTTCAAGCTACAGTTACAGTTGAGGCAGATCCTGTACGGAAATGTCGCGTGAAAGTGGGAACGAATGAGACGTAGACATGCAAATACACGATTATAGGACGATGACGTCGGTCACGTGCATAGCTTAATGAATCACGAAATTAGGTGACCACTACAAAAATCCCGGAACTAATAACGGGTGAAAAATTTCATGGGCGATACAGCGAGGGATAATATATTTATATGTCCATGTCCTATTTTTTTTAATGACACCGTGCATTGAATTGAGCCTCTTATAAAGCTATTAAGAAAGAGTAGAGCAAGTATGTACAGACATACAGACGAAAGATCTTTCTTTATAGGTAAGCTAACTTCCGAGAATCTATTTTCGTGTTGTTTGGCGACGTGTGTTGATTTACTATGAATATTTAATGCACTTCCCCTGTTTACGATATAATGTGTTAACTTACTTCTCTTAATGCTGGAAATAATCGCGTATGCCTTAGTTTTGCACCGTGACAAAATAAAGACTAATAGTCGATCAAACGGGTTGCGATTTCGATTGCTTCTTATAATCTTTACTATTAACAGGCTTTCTTACAAAAATATTTACATTGTTTGCTTACCACCATTTACTTACAAAGTATAATGTACATTATGTATGTTTATCTAAAGAAACAATCACATTCCAATTTTTTTAAGTTTAAACAAGTGTCTTTATAAATAGATTTACATTATTGGTGCAATGCAATTACTCAATTTAACATGCAAGTATTAAAATGGTCTTTATCTCAACATTCCTAATGTGTATTATACTCTAAAATCCAAAGAATTATATACAGGTTGCGTTGGTAATAGCAGTAGATGACCGAAACACTTATTCCTTCGAAGACATTGACTTCATTGCAACTTGCAAGAATTGCCTGTACCTTGGTGTGACTTCATTATCAGTTTATATCTTACTCTACATAAACTTCTCGTTAACACGTTTACGTGTTATTTAGTATGAATTGTTATCGAACGAGGCGGTAAAGCCCATTGCTAATTGTTGGCCAAAACCAAAACATTTAAATTAGTTATTTAAAAGCAAAACCATACTTACTCTAGAACTACTTATTCTTCTTTGCATCAAGAACAAAATGCAAGGAAACGATTCAATATTTAATTCTCGTAAGTAATAATTTTTTTTAAAACTTCTGGGACTTGCACTTGTAGTAGAATGATAGTAATTACGTCCAGGGGTTTGGTAATCTTGACTGACAACATTTTCGCTAAACCAACTTCAAATTCAGTAAATGTAAATTAAATGCTTTTAATCCCGCTTACGCAAATACGTATCAAATCGTTAATATAATCAGACATTAAAAGTTTCTTTCAATATATTGATCCAAAGATGCACTGTAGCCATGTTGACGGATAATGCGATAAGTTATACAAATACAGGTAACGGCTCTGCACAGATGTAGGACAAAAAATAGTGCAGTATTATTTCATAACGTTTTTAAAAATAAACTATTTAAATGCATTAAACTTTTTACAAGACAAGTAACTGCAATTAATTATTTCCATCTGGTCAAGAGCAAATCATACGATTGAACTATATTGTAAAGCAAGCAATAGTCTAAATAATTATTTATGCAATTAAGTACTTACATACGCTATATAATATGACGATGATGGCACAAGGCTAGTTTTATCGTTTCGAAACTACAAAAGGAACAAATGAAACAACAAAATATAGCATAATCTTACAGGCTAATTACTTACATTAAAAATTATACTTAATCCCCATCATCGTCACTGCCACCTCCGTGTCCACTACTGCTGTCATCATCACTGCTATCGTCACTGCTATCGTCACTCATACTGAAACTGTTGTCACTACTGTCTCCCAAACCCTCACCCAATTGCCCAATCAACTCTGCGATATCATTTTCATCATCGTCCCCAATTTCATCCTCATCATCCACTTCTTCCTCGATCTCCTCCTCATCCTCGGTTTCATCTTCCTCCATATCCTCCTCGTCCTTGACCCTCCCCACATCATAAACCCTCAAGCACGAGTCTTCTTCATACCTCTCAACAATTCCAATCTGTAAATAATTCCAACTGGAGCACAAACTGACCAACGGTTTCTTGAGCTCAATCGTTGAAATACTTGAATAGTCTGCAGCATCCAGAGTGACAAAACAGGAATCGAATCCATCGCCATTATCCATTTTTAAGCCGTACAAAACTTTATCACTAAAAACAATATTCTTATTGTCCAGTAATTTAACACTCTTCAATAACTTAAATGTACGAATATCCCAAATATTTGAGTTGCTTATCATCTCTAAGCCATTCTCACTGAAAACTCCATTGATGTGATCATTGAGTTTGTCGAATTTGTGTATACTCGTGTTACTTATATAGTCATAGAGGATTCCATCACTTAGAATTAATTTATCGTCTTGACTGAAAGTAGCACGATTCTTAGTGTATTGATTCGATTGATCCGAAGAGAGTGAAGTGAGCTTGGTATTCGTTTCAATATCGTAGACATTACACTTGTCCATGTTCGTTGAGATGATTAGATTCTGAGTTAGCTTGCTTAGCTCAATATACTCTTCATTGGCATAGTCATTGATTTTCTGAATAACTGGAGTGTCCATTCTCCAAAGGGACGATAAGGGCTTTCTCCAAACGGACGAGGTGAGAAGAAGGGAATTTGGTTTATTCAGCTGTAAATGATACACTTCCGAGTCATGAACTGTATAAGTGGCTTCCTCTTCCCCGTTTGACAAATTATACAATTTCACTTCTCCTGACTGTGTCCCTGCTAATAACCACTGATTGACTGGATTTGAAAAGGTGCAAGAACTGTAAAAGTCATCTGCGGACTCTAGGCGGAATGAGCGACATGGCTTAAATTTTGAATATACAATCCGATGATCTTGTATAGCACGATTATATTCTCTCGTCCGATGGTCGAATAATTTTGAAACAAAATTTTTCGTCCCCCCTTTAGTTACGATACTAGGACACTTATGTACTTGGCCTAAATTAAATTTCGGTACGATGCTCATTGGGTTCTTGCACTTGTCGTGTTGTCCTTGTAGATAATTTTTGACAATGTCATCCAAACTGATATTATTCGACAGCTTTGCGTCGCCTGCCAGCAATTTTCCTTCAGCTTTTAACATGTCGGCTGTTTGAACAAGTCCGTTTCTTTCTAAATATTCACGAATTAGTTCAAATAATTCACCTTTATCATACTTAATTACTGGAGCAGGATGGATGATATCTCCACGAGTAAGCTTCTCTATGTTCACTTTAAATCTTGGATGATCCGAAGATTGTTCGAGAACAGGCTCATTAGCGAGCAGTCTTAAACTACCATTCTGAACAATACTTAAATTATTCAAAATCTGTTTCATCTGGTGATTATCATGAGTCAGCCCAATTAGGCAGTCAGATGCTAATGTACGCATCGCATCTGCATCTGTCACCGGAATTTTGATGAAGAGTAATCTTGTTAGGATATAAAGCCCATTGTTTAATCTTGTTGTTTCTTGCAAAAGTTCTAAATTCTTTGATCCCGGAGATAACAACTTCGATAAGAGTTTTAAACTGGACTTCTGCACTTCAGAATCACTCACTAGTTCACCTTCAATTGCATTAAGGATTAAATTAAATTTCTCAATGATCTGCAACTGAGTTTTACTGTAGTGACCAATTATGGTAAGAGCATCAAATATGTTTATGAGCGTTTGACTGTTACTGTCTAATTCGCTAATGTTGAGTAGTAATTTGACTCCGTTAAGTCGCAGGAACTTCTCAATTGCATTACTTAATTTGCGCGGTTTATGAAGTTCTTCGGATTCAAAATACTTTTTGATATTGATGCAGACTTGTTTAATAGACTGCTTCTTTATGTTGGCTTCAGCTTCATCATCCGATTCAATATTCGCGATTGAGGTTGACGCAATATTAAGGACGCGTCGAAGTCCATCTGTGTTATCGAACAGATCTAGGATAAATTTGTAGTTGTAGGTTGAAGTATAGAACATTAGGGCATGATTCCGGCTGGAATTATGACTACAGTCTAAAAGCCAATTCACGTAGTTCACAAGGGATTTTAACAACTGGGGATTAAACTGATTAAGTTTCTGGATCGAGTCCGGTTCGTAAACGATATAGTAGAGGACCAGAGATAGCCCTGTCGCGGATATGGATGGACGAGGTAATGAAAGCAGCAGTTTAATATTTGCTTCAGTGAGGAATTCCGAAGTGAATTTTTTATGGCAGAGAAGGGACGAGAGGTATTTTAAGGTTTCAAATTGAAGACGAGAGTTTCCGTGTTCCAGGTTAAATAAAATTATCGATATTGATGTGGACGTGAGGGTGAAAGTCAGCATCTGCAAACGAAAAACAGTCCTCCGATTACTTTCACAGAAATAAAATTAATTAAGATGGGCTTTTCAAGTCAACTTTGTATGTAAAGTACTAACTAAATATGTACGATATACTGTGTCGCTTCGAAAAATGCTATTATTACAGCATCAGTGATATAAATAAATATTTATTCTCTCTACAGTGGAATCTCGATGGGGGGACCGGTGGGATACAAAAATTTCTGTTCGGTTTAAAAAAGTCCGGTATATCGGCTTACTTTACAATGCAAAGCATAGGCCTTGAGGATTTTTTATATATCCGGTTTATTGAGTAATTGAGTTTTCCAGTATTCTGAGGTTCCACTATATTGTGTTAGCCCAAATTAACTGTCATTTTAAGAATCGAGTATCCAGGTTTGGATAGGTATACTTTTTTAATACCCTAAACAAACTCACTTCACCCCGGCTCAATCCAATTTTTCGTTCACATAACGCGAAAAAACAAGTGTGATTTTATGCTTACCTCTTGATACTCCCCAAGTGGAGCCAAATAGCGTAACGTGAATATTTGTTTACTTGTTTGGTCTACTGGGTAGATACTCATAAGGCCAATAATATTTGACTCCATTTCAGCCCAAGAAGATGAACTATCATTGTCTATTTCTTCATATTTTCGTTTGGTTCCCGCTGTTTTCTTCGGCGATCCAATCAATGAAATCTCCTTAGAATGTTGTGAAGGCTTAGTAAATGAAAAAACGGGCATATTTTCGGGTGCATAACCGTTTGTTTTAGACTTGTTCAAATGGGCGAATGGCCTAGACTGAATTAATGCAGCGGAGTCAAAAGTTGTATCCTGAATTTCTTTAAGCCTTTTCAACATTTTAGGTACCAGCTGTGTGTTTTTGTCCCTATAATCACAGGAATCAAATATTAATTTTTACTACTGTACCATTACATTATTTGTATACCATGCAAGTATGTA